>RJWJ010006104.1:0-64307 GCA_004363605.1 Indri indri
CCAAGTTAGCAATATATAAGATATACTGATTTTAGCAGAATTTAATGACAAGAAGATAATCATAATTAGCTCAGCATGACATGGGTGGATGAATTCTGGAATTGTTTGCTTTTAATATAAGAAAGAGTCACTTTTAATTATTTTAATATATATGCTGCCATGGGAATTATAAAAGCAGTAATTAAAACATTTTCTTTACTTTTGATAAAACATTAAAAATATAATAAGATGAAGAAGAAATATTTAGACTTTCTTTTTTTCTATAACTTTTATTTTATAACCACTTACTTATTATTTAAAACTTTCTTTTAGGAAATAGATGATTCCACTTTAAGATATCAGATGATTCCACTTTAAGAGAGAATTTTTTTAAGGAGATACAAATCTTAATGAAGAGAGTCAAATGTCTCAGTCTTTATAAGAGGTCTATTACTGATTTATCAGTTCATTATCTTCTTAATTTCCCCATTTATAAATCTGGGACATCTGATTAACTCTCTGGTGCTATTTAGAGTATCACCCATGTATGATGCATCAAATGCACCGAGAATGTATTAAGACTATTTGACTGCTTTAATTAATGGTACTGATGGGTTCCTCCCTGCTAAAGAAAATAACACAAAAGAGTAGAATCCAGCACGTGAAAACAGATGTCAACTTTACAGTAAGAAACAAACTATATTTCTTCCTTTTTCTGATTCCTATTCAGTTATATTAATATTTTACTCTAATGGTCATTTTCTCCACCCAGGAAAACATGAATGCTATATTTTTTCAGAATTATTTATAACTTAGAATTAATTACAGAAGTTTATAAAACTTGACTAAAACTAATAAAGAACAGACATTTGGTTTTATATTAGTCATTCAGTAAATATTTATGCACATAGCATATTTCTAAGCATTGTGGAAAGAATTGTATAAGGCACTATTTCTGTCTTCACTGACAATATTATTTAGTTAGGCAGATAAATGTACCTATGTGCAGTACTTACATGCATAAAAGGCATTAGCCAGGACTCAATGACATACTATAAATACTGTAAAAGATCAAATAAGAAAGACGTAAAAGCAAATTCTTTCTTTGATTTCATTCCCTTCACTGGATCATTTACTCATTGATGTATTCATTCATTTGGTGAATATCAATATTTTAGTCATTCAAAATAGTAGTAATTTAGCAAATACCATGCATACACATTCATCCGTCCATTCTTCAATCAATGATAAAATATTTAAAAAGTTTCCCTTATTTTTCAGTAACTATACTAGGTGTTGATAGAACAAGGGTGATTATAATCCAGTTCCATCATTTCAGATCATTACAGCCCAGATGAGTAAACAATTTATAGCAAATTTAATAAGTAAGCGTAAGGATATCTTAACTGTATGTTAACTGTGCATGTGTGTGTGTGTGTGTGTGTGTGTGTGTGTGTGTGTGTGTGTGTGTTTGTGTGTATGTGTGATTTGGTCAGGGATCCAAATTTGAAAACTGTTCCAAAAGTTATTAGCTGTTTGACCTTCCCTCAGGGCTTAATTTCTCATCGCTCAATAAATGTCATCTAAAATTGCTCTAATAGAGACAAATAGAGTATCTTGGGAGTGTAAGAAAAGAACTCCTTTGCTTGAAGTGCAGTGGAAGCTCCCTATGGAGGGTGGCATTTGAATTGACTTTTAAGGGATAAGTGTATTTATTAGATCAAAAGAGGAAAAGGGCATTTCAAGCATGTGCAAATTTAGTCAAGTAGGCTACAAATATTTCTGTAACCAAATATGATGGGTGCGGGAAATAATCAGGATTGGGCTGGGAAAGGCAGAAATAATTCCAACCAAGAAGGGGCTAGTGTGACAGAGAAAGAAATCTTGGCTTTTTGCAAAGTCATAGGAAACCAGTTTGAACATTCTGTCTATAGTGAAAGGTATGGATATTTACTTTAGGTAAGAGTTGGAATTGAGGGAGGGCGAAGAATTAGAACATTATTGCAAAAAAATGAGACATGGTCACTTCATGAATTTAGGCAGAGGGAATGGGATTGGAAAATAGTGAAAGGCTTCTGAAGGAAATTGTGACCATTCAGATGTGGAAAATAAAGAAAATACTGACATTTTATGAAGTTTAATAGTTTTCCATTTAAGAAATATGTTTATGATGATAATATTAGGAATACATGGCGTCAAGTTTGGCAGGAAAGTTAGTCAAGAGAGACTTTAAAGAGTTAAAAGTGATTTTAGAAACTCTAAGGAAATGTGACTAGAATTAAGAATAGAATTAAACAGGTAATTTAAAATTTAGAATGAGAGCTATGTAGGTAGCCACCCGAAATCTGAAGTCTAGAAAAGACAATTTACCTAGGACATTTAGAGTAAAATACTGTGATGTTGATGCTAGTATATGTAAGACCATGGTTCTATATAGCAGAAGGAAGATGAAAATCCTTAAGAAGAGAATCCAAAATCATAAAAAAGAAACCATGAGACAAAAGTGCTATTACTATCACAAAAAAAGAAGGATTTCAAGGAAAAAATCTGCAAAAACATTAAAAGTCGAATAAAGTTCCACTAAGATAAATATTAAAAGGTGTCCTTTATTGCTATTGTTTTTAACTTGACAATTAGGTTTAGTTTTTAGATATGGAACTAAACCGCAGAAGTTTAAATAATATATTGTTGCATAAAGAATTAGAGACAGGTAACACATTTTTTTTTTTTTTTAAAGAATGTGGTTGCATAAGCATAGAGAGAGGCAGGCCCATAGACAACGTGAAGTTTTAAATTTTTTATTGTTTTATCTCGTTGTTACTGTTGTTATTTTAAATGTGTTGGCTGAACCATAGTTATGTTTTAAGAGGTACAGTCAAAAAGAAGAGCAACACGGAGTATACAAGAGTTATGGGGGGAAAATTAATGGAGCAAGATGCTAGCAAAGATGAGAAAAGATAACATCTAGAGAGTGAACAGAAGAATTAAATTGTTCAGGGATGTTAGACACATTCATAACCTAATTAGCGGCAGAAAAATGGCTGTAGTCAGGAATCCTTGATGCTTTGGGATAAAGTTTTGATTACCGTGAACGTTAAGTAGAGGCCCTTGATAAATGAATGCTACACACACACACACACACACACACACACAAACACACACACACACACACACACACACACACACACACACTTACACTTCCAGAGGGATAAACGTGTCTGAGTTTATGCAAAGGAGAAAATCTTAAGTAAAGTTGTGAAGTGAGACTAAACTGAACCTAGTATAATGAAACTTTCAGGATAATAGAGCACTTGTGTGGGAGAATAATAAGAGATAACTTTGAAAGTTATATCAGAAATGCCTGGAATGCCACATTAAGGGCCTTGAACTTTTCCTTTTAAACAAAGTGTAAACCTATTTAATATGCAGACATGGAAAGCAAGTGACTAGTTACCTAATGTTAGTATTACAGAATATATTATAATTGCTTGCTGATTAAGTTTTTCAGCCATCATATTAGCAATATGGATAAAAATTGATATATGTAAGAAAATTGTCATAAGTGATTTGGCAAGATTTAATGACTAATTGGACTAATGAAAAGAATCAAAAGTTATTTTAAGTACTATTGCAAGCATGTTAGTTTTTCATTTTCCAAATAGGTCACATACTGAAACAAGAGATAGACAAAGGACACGAATCACCATAGACAGAATGTTAATGAGAATAAGAAAAAAAAAAACAACAGAGGAAACCAAATCATACAGACACATTATGAAACATTTATATGCCATGCCAGCTACTTCTGGACAACAAAGAGACTAATTTTACTCATTCACTTCATTAGGAGCATGGTGTAGTACTTTGCCAATGTTACCATTTCATCAGTATGAATAATTTATTATTTTAAATGACATATTTATTTATGATGTATAATATTTAAAAATTTATAAATAGACATACATGAATTGAGATCCAATTACTTTAAAAATGACTTTCCTAAATGTTATCTAATGCATTCTTAATGTATTGCTAGTCAATAATTTTAAGTAAATAGCTTTATAATTTTATTTTGTAATGAAAGTTCATATTTCAATTTTTATATCCAATCTATGTTTACTAATAAAAAGAAACGAGGTATCCAGGAATAATGATGTGATGTCTCAACTATTTATATGAAAAACTCACAACAAAAATTCTTCCCAGGTAAAGTTTCAATTGGATTTTGATTAAAGATAGTCTAAAACATATTGAAACAAAGCCAGTTATTATATTAAGATTTGATTGGATATATTTAAATTGAAATGCTGAGGCTTTCTTGAATAAAATGAAATCTACTACTTCTTGCCATAAATATCAGTATACTTTACATATCAGATACATTATTGCACAAAGTTAAGTCAAAAGAATGCATACATTATTGATATCCAGAAGAATTAAGATGTAGACTATTATTTAAAAGCTAAAAAAGGAACAAAATATCAGACTCATTTCAACTCTATATCTGCAAATAATTTTTTCAACATATTTCACTCAATCATATTTTTGACAGATACCAATGAATGGAAATGTCAAACAGTTGAAATAATAAGAGAAATATAAAGGAAAATGAACCAGATTCTATGGAAAGGGTCCATGAAGTAGAAACAAACTGTTTTAAAAAAACATGATTTAATCTCCTCTCCAGAATAAAGCTGTCAATTTCTACTCTTCACAAGATCATTTCCCTACAAATTTAACTTCCTACTTGGTACCTAAGTTATCTTTTTGCATATAAACATATTGAATTTCTTCTTCAAAATAGTTGCCCAATATGCTTTTATCAATAATCTAATAACATGAAAACATTCATGCAAAAGTAAATATTCATGGACAAGAAGCAACGAAATTCCACTACTTTACAATAAATATTTTAGGATATCTGCTATGAAATTTCTAATGTATGTGTACATAACATATAGTTAAATACATATATACTTGTATATTCACATGCTCAGATTATATTTGTTCATGGTCATGTTTTATATTATTTTAGCTATAGAGTGAAAGCTTACAGCATATTTCTCTTTTTGTCATAGAAGCATCACAAAATGAAGAACAACCAAAAAGCTAGTGTATTTAGAATTGAAAACATCCTAATACATATTATTCTGCACAAAAATGCAAGTTTTATATCAATTTGCTTTTAGTTTTAAAAGATATGCAACAAAAAACTGTGCTTTTGTATGCTACTATTTTTGTTATGTGGATAGTGTTTCTGCTTGAGATTCTGGAAAATAGAGGAGAAAGTTAATTGACTGGATAAATGAGAAAATTTACACATCTATAAACATGCTATTCACAGTTAGTGCTCTATGTTAGAATCATGAACCTAACACTAAAAAGCACATTATAACAAAAAAGGACAAATTTGTACATATTCCTTTTTCTATAATTTCATTTACATTGAATGTTTCAAGTGGTTAATTCAAATCAATTTTCCATAAAATTTTGTTATGAATTAGGCAGTTTTACTGGTGTTTTTCTAAACTCCAAATTGCCATTCATTTTTCTTTTTTACTTTTTGATCTCTTAAAACTATTTTTAAAAATTCATCAGACATCACCGAAATTGAAAGCTTACAGTAAATATCTGATGTATAAGATGATCTTTTATTAAACAAAATTTTTTCTATGATATCATTCAAATCAAGTGCATGAATTTTGGTTGAGAACATGCACATAAACAACTGTTATTTTCCTTTTAGTAGATTTTTCTAGGAAATCATAACAGATATTATAATTTCTTCCTAGGAAGCCACAATGGATATTAAATATTCAGAATTCAAGATATGTTTTTATTCTTCCATGGGACTAATGATAACTTGATATTGTAGTAACATGGCATTATAACTATACATTTATCATACATAGGAATACATGAATGATTTATACTACCAGGTATTCAAATTACTTTACAACCTACATGTTTAAAAATTCTAATGATATTTAACACAGGATAAGACAAGAATAATGATATTCTTACAAGATAGGAAAATTGCTAAATCAACTATTATAAAGCCTCATGTAGAGTAATTATAAACTGTACTGGTTGTTCCTGTCCTTCAAATAGAAATGTAATTGATACTGATATACAAAGTATTTTATGATTTGTATTTAATATATAGACAATTTTCTTAAAATTTTTCTTTAAAATAGAATGGCAAGGGCAATGTAACCTAAATGTTTGTACCCCCATAATATGCAGAAATTTAAAAAAAAAATCTAAAAAAAAAATAGAATGGCAAATTCTATTTTTTTCTGGCAAATTTCCAGAAAATCACATGATATATGGTGGTTACCATCTATAAAACTGCATCCTGAGTTGACATTACAATTATTTTGATTATGATAAGGCCTAAACAATTAAGAAAATACTCAGGGGTAATCACCCTTAGGAATTCTTCCCCTGAATTTCCTTTAAATTTAGGCTTCTTTCTTTAGTGCTCCCCTAGTACCTAAGCTAATATAGGAGTTAACAGTTTATGTAGATACAGATATCTTACTGCACAGTGAACTGAGATTATCCATGGGTGTATAGACAATGAAATCCAAATTTCCTTTATGACTATCAACTATAATCAAAATTGAAAGAGTTACTTTTTGAAGAAAAAATCACATAGCAGTATCAGTTATGCATTTTGAATAGTCTAGCAATAAAATTAGAATGTCAAATTATTTATTAAAATAAAGAATGCAATTTTGAGGTAGACTGGCTACTCACAGTCTTTGATCAATGAATTCTCTCATGTAAACAAATCTACATAAAAAGACAAACTAAAATCATGAAGTTGTTTGCTCTGCAGATACGAACTCACAAAAAGGGAGAGTAGATGAATGATCTGTAGAGTTAATGTTGCAAAGTAAAATTATACTGATATATTCAGCTTCTCCACAGATACATCCTTCCACTATTCCACATACACTGCTCTTTTGTTCTTATTTGTAAGTAAACCCACTCCTCTGAACACACTCACACACTTTAAACACTTAGCTTTTTCTATGTCCTTATTTTTAATCAACCCATATTATGGCCAATTCTTTTATAACAAGATGGAGAAGAGGACTTTCTGTTGTTTTGGAAATTTTGTAAAACCTGAAGACTATGTGTGACAGGAAGCTGTATCTTTTAGGAAGGGTTACTAGATAATTCAAGCAGGACTTACCCAAACAGCAACATCAGTATAGCAAGTATCCCCAGAATAGCATATGTAAAGGAAGACTCTTTGAAAATTAATTAATTGAGGAATTCTTCTCAGAAGAGAAAGGAGTACTGTTACCCTCTTACTTCCATGGGGGCAGGAAAGTACTACCTTCATCTTTAACTTAAGTGAAGGTCAAAGGAAATCCTATAGAGAAAACAGGAATGACTCTAAGAAGGGGAGGAGCCTAAGAACTCACACTGTTTCCATCGGAAGGACACTAGTGAGAAGTCTAAGAGAACAGGTACCCAGGATTTGGGGGACGGAGAGGGCATTATATCTGTTTCACTTTTTAATTTATTCATTTTTATTTTAATATATTTAGGGAGTATAAATGGCTTTTTGATACATGGATGAATTGTACAGTGCTTAAGTCAGGGCTTTTAGTGTACCCGTCACCTGAATAGTGTACATTGTACGTGATAGATAATTTCGATCCCTTGCCCCCCTCCCATCCTTTCCCCCTTCTGAGTCTCCAAAGTCTGCTATGCCACTCTATTATGACCACATACTAAGTCATCGCAGAGCTCCCACTTTTTTGCTTTTTAAAAAGAAAGTATTAAAGTGAGAGGTTATTGAAATTGTTCATGATTTCAGGGAAAGAGAAAGAGCAGGGATTAGTGAGGTTTCATTTCTACCATTTGCATTGGTAAAAATACAATGATGCTACTTTTGAGCCTTGTGTGGACATCGCCGAAAAACTTTTGCCCAGAAAATATCTGCTTTGATGAGGAAATTTACAAGAGAAAACTGGAGCAACACTATTTAGGGGAATAAACAGAACCGGTATTAGAGCTCAATCATATCAGTGAATGGGACAGAGAAAGAAGCAGCACTTTCCTACCCATCATAAAAAAAAATGGTACTGATGGTCAGACCACAGCAGCACCCATCATGTAAGAATTTGCAACATTTTCTCTAATTCCACTTCCTCCAGTCCATTGCCCTGGAGAAGTTACCTACAGGTGGAGGAATAAAATAAGTGGTAGCAAAATGCAAGATAAAACCACACACAGCCTTGCCTCACTTCGGGTCTCCAATCCAAATGACAAACAGGGACCAAGGGCTTAAGGAACTTGCAACTGAATGTGAGATTGTTGAATTAAACTGGACTACTTTTCCTTTTCCTGTTTTTACTATAGGTATTTTTGTTGCTGTTGTTGTTACTTAAATTAACCAAACAGCTACAGGACTCAAATGTACTATGTTTACAGGCATTAATAAATGAGAAAATAGTTTCGTGACTACACTGCGATGAAATCTGCAAATTTGATGAAAGGGCTTTACTTTTTTTTATACAATTATATTGGTATGTGCTTTAATGTATATCTTCTATAGTTTCTGAATATTTTATTTTTTATTCCTATGTGAAATTCCCTTGACAGGTATACAATAATCTGATAACTTGAAATTATTACAATTCATTTGTAAATCATTATTCCACCCCCACCCCACCCTGCGGAATAAAATAAGCCACAGTGAAAATGGAGATAATATACATACCGTTTCCATTCTGAAATAATTTCTTAATAGATTATCAGGTTTTTTGGCATGCAACACACTTCTTGGATTACAAAATACTAGGATAACTCTTGTTCACTGCGAAATGTCCAAAATATAAGATGTATACAGACTGATGTCACAGTATTATAATTGTCACTTCAAAGCTAAATAATAGCAATTATGAGTAACTATCATCAATGACATCTATGTACACAGAAAATTACACAATCATGGAAATGTGTAGAGTTAGTTATGTGAGGAAATACTTATGCTTATGGCCACTTTCTGAGAAGTTTCTTACGCACACTTCACCATGCTTTTAACAGTGATCCTCTATGATCAAGCTAGCAGGAACCGGGAAGATACCAGTAAGAAATGGAATTGTTCACATAGCCCAACACCTATAAGGCTGGCCACACATGAGGGGAACGTCTCTTCCCAATGGGATGCTCTATAATCAATGATGACTGGCTCATTTCACCACAGAGCAGAGGCCAAAAACCACAAAACTATGCAAGAAAATATTGACCCATGTGTAAGCAAGGAGCCTGAGTGGGCAAAAATAGATCAAAAGCAGAGAGAGAGAGAGAAAAAAAAAGAAAGTCTTTTAGCTGGTAGCAGCTGAAAGGGAAAAAAAGGATGTAGAGTCCAGAGCATCACTGGCATGAGAGCTTCCCTCCAAATATTTTCTACATTTATAACTAGAATAATGATACATAAGATCTCACTTTTTTTCTGTGGGCAAAAGAGAAACAAATCGTGAGACATGTTCAAAAACATATTATTTTGACATAGTTAAGTCAATTATATAAATGGAATAAACTACTGGGAAGAAAATGCAATATTTGAAATGCAGTCACACAGAAAATTGTCGCCAGATTGAATTAAGTTTAAGTTGTTTGTTGGGACTTATCCTAAATTTATTTTCTCATGTTTCATGCTAGAAAGGAAATGCTATCAAAGATACACTAATCTCAATTTTACACTTCCCTTGTCTTCATTCCATTTCCTTTACAAACACATTTCTCCTAAAATTGTATTGCCTACCAGAGATATTATTTATTTGTTTGGTAACTTCAGCACAAAGGATATCCATTGTAAATTTTGTTTACTCACAGCGAATTAGGGAGGCAATGATCAGATGAATGACAGAAATGTCTCTTTTTTAATAAAAAGGAATAAGTGAATGCTACAGTACACAGGTAGAAGGTATTATAAAACAGAATTTTTTAAATGTCCCATTCTATAAAACATACATTTCAATCATTAGGAATTGCTGCAGATAGCAATCAAAATTTGAGTAGGCAAAGCCATCACTTTTGATTTGATGGGACAACCATCATATAGCTAAGGAATAATTGTGGTTTTAGATTTATTAAATTAAATTATAAGAAATTGACTTTTATATATGCTAATAAACATCAAAAGCCACCCATTTCATATGGTTCAACCTAAAAGGAGACCCTGGTTCAATGATCCAGATGCAGGTGTATAGAATGGGGGGGTCATTGGGGCCCCCTCTCTTTACTGTCTGCTTTTTCACAATTTTATATATATATATATAATATATTATATATATTATATGTGTGTATAGTGTATGTATAGAGTATATACATATATGCATAATATATTAATATGCATATATACATATATATTTATATTCTGTCTTTAAATCTTATGGCCTGTTAAAATGTGTGCTAATGATAAAAATGTTTAACATTGCATTTCAAGTTTAATCAATTACATTTACCCTATAACTAGTGCTATACACATTATTTGTGCAATTGCTGTTTCTTCATCAGGTAAAAAATACAAGAATGAGAAAAGGGAATATATTTTGTAGAGAAATATCTGGTAAGGAGCAAAGCTGTATAGCCCAGTCCTGTCCAAATCATAGTTCAGAGTTGATATTTTAAGCTGAGGCTCATAGCTGGTACTTAATGAAAAGTACACATCTAAAATTATGATTCAAAACAACTTCTGCTTTCTAAAGTGAATTGCCTTACTCCACCAGCAAAATATCACTACATACTAAAAAGTTAATTAAGTACTGTTAGAATCTGTGGAATGGATACTGAAGTATCCATTAAGATGGAGAGAAGAGGAATAGATAGCAATGCAAGACTAGTCAAAGATGGTCTGATTTTTTATGTTCCATTTTTCAAGAAGCCCATTACAGGAAGAACAGTTTTTGAAAGGAAAGTAAGTTGACTCTTCTGAATTGCCCAGTCTCTTCAGCTCTGATTATTTTGTATGATAGTCATGTTCTCCATTAAATTTTTTAAACTGAAAATAAAAATGTTAATTTTTTTTATTATTAGCACACATTTTAGGTGGTCATTATATTTAAAGATAGAAGAATATATATTAATATACATGAATATATGGGTATATACAGAATTAGTTGTGAGTTAAGCAGCTTTGCTTTAGATTTACACAAAAGTTTTTTAATTACTACTTAAGCCATATGGATGTAAATACTACCTGTTACAGAAATTAAAAATATAGCACCTATTTGTAATCATTGTGAAATCAAAGTGACTCCATAACACAGACAGAAATTCAGTACCTTTTTCATTGCAATGTGTTCACTGACGTTTTAAAGAATAGCAATCACTATGTAAAAATTACTGAGCCAGATTGTGTCAAGTTCTTTAAGGAACAGATGTGGAGTTTTATGGTTCACCCAAGAGTAGCAAGCACATTATCATTTCTGGAGTGCATACACTAAAACAATTATAGAGATGTCAAAATTTTGTTTTATTGCTTCAGTCTTTTTTTTTAAAAGGTGTGGTAGAAATCTATAATGTGTTTAATCACACAGCAAATTTTAAACACCTCTTATTTATGTTTGAAAAAATTCTCATGCCTTATTTCTCATCAAAGTTAAAGCCAGAAATTTTCTTTCCTAGACTTTTCTACAGCTAATGTATTGTGCAGTAATCCCATCTTCCCAGTTCTAAATATGGGACTCTCATCCAGAGAAAAGCAACATAGGCAGCATATTCCACACATATCTATGTCTGACAAGAGTGATAGCCAAATCACCTGGACTTCAGGGCCAGATGTGAAACAAGCTTCTAGCATTCAGTGCCTGCATCAGCAGTGTAAACTGTGGTGACTCTGCCCAGCTCTGCTGATTGTAGGGTCTTTACTGGAACATTCCCATGTTGGGATGTGTGGCCATGCAGTAGTCTCCATGTCTGAATTCAAGGCCCACCCAAAGATCCAAATATATTTTGGTAAATTCCATTTTTACTTCAATTAGATAATTTCTCTCTCTCTCTTTTTTTTTTCCTTTCTTTCTTTTTTCTTCTTCTTCTTCTTTTTTTTTTTTTTTTCCGTCTAAGAATCCTCGCTGTATCAGAAACTTGTGGCAAACATAGTTACAGGCAATGGAACCTCAAGAAAATGAAAATCCAGGGCTAGTTATTTGGCCTGATCATATTAAGGACCCAGTTTATATTGAAAGATGAGATTCTGGCTGTAGCAAAAGAGTCATTTAAATTTTCAACTTTAGTTACTGACATAATTCATCTATACTTATGGTGAGTAGAGATAGGACATTGGCATGAGGTATACAAACTCTATAGGATAGGCTGATTGCTTCTGATTGTACACAGCATTACAGAAAGATAATTACTGCTTCTCTTAATTTCTAAACTCTTGAGATTATTAGATGAGCAGAAAATGTTTATGGCTGTGCTGAAAAAATTTATCACTAAGTCACTGTACAGCTAAAGCAGCCAAAAATCAAATCTGAAGATGGCTAAATTATAATGTTATTTGAATTGTCAGCTTCACTAATCTTATTATTATTATTTTTTTAATTCAGGGAATTATTGTCAAAGTATGAGACCTAGAGAAAAGGAATGGAGCAATATGGGAGTTTCAGATCATTCAGAGCATAGCCAATCCCCAAACCCTACTGAATTTCTGAGGCCACCAATATTTATCCCTCTTCCTTTCTCTTGTGTGTCTGTTTCTGTATTGCTTCAATGCCCTACAATAACCCATCTCAAGCGGGTGTCTTGCTGGGCACATCAATATTCCTCAACCCGTAGCCTTGCCTCATACCATTGCTTCCAGTTTTAGACTCGAATCACTTCCTATTTGCTTGGGAGTGGTCAAGGTGGGGCAAACCTGGAATAAAGTTTGCTTAACAAAATAATTGCAAGATTTTGCTGGAAGATATTACCAAAAATGTAGAGAATGTGTGTGGGAATGGATCCTGAGGATTTTCGAGCTTTAAGTACGTAATACAGTATGAGAACTGATGAGCGTATACACACCAGAGATCCTGAATTCATTTTACTGATTGAGTAGACAAATCTTTGCAAAAGCCCAGATTGCAAATATTTTAAGCTTTACAGACCATATGTTTTCTGTCATAGCTACTCAACTTTGCCATTGTTGCCAGAAAGTAGCCATAGATATTGCATAAATGGATGTACCTATGTTGCAATAAAACTTTATTCATAAAAGGAGGTAGTGGGCTAAGTTTGACCTGCAGGTTGTAGTTTGCCAATGTGTGTACTTATTCTTATATTACTAGTAATTACAAATGTTTATGTGATCGACTGAAATCTCTGCTCCAAAGCAAACAAAAGCTAAATGAATTTGAAATGATAAGTATTTTTCAAAAAGAAATTCAAAGACTTAGAGAACAATTGATCACATATTCTGAAAAACTACCAAGCTAACTTACTAAGATCCTATTGTATGCACACTGGATGTGTTATTGAGGAGGCGGCTTTATGTCTAGGAAAATGGTGAAGATAATCTAGACGTGAACTATTGCCATGACCTCTTGCTCTATTCTCAGACAAATTATTCCGTAATCCTAAATCTTCTTGAATTAAGCTTGAGGCTATTTTAATTGATAAGAACCATTTGCGAAAATTAGAAGTATATGCTGTAAATATTTCTTCCAGCCTTCCTCAAAAATATTTATGACCAATTGTTAGAGTAATTACACATAGGCTCTACTAAGAAAAATCAGTCATTATTAGTAACTCTCTCTAGCTAACATGAATATATGAAAATCTAGCATGCCATTGTCAATCAGCCAATAAGATGTTTACCAAGATTCAGGCAATTTATGTAAGTTTTGATCAAGTCCAATTCAAGGCGCATTCTCCTGGACCCTGAACATTGTCTAGGCTTATATATCCAGTTCTTGAATGTAAAGTTAGAATTATTTTGCTCAGCAACTTGTAGAATCTCCACATTTCCTCTGTGCTCCATGGTTAGGGAGAGTCAAGTAGAAGCCTGAGATCACTCTCTTCCTACCAAAATAGTATATCCAAAGCTTCTGCTGAATTTCTCATAAAATTATAGAGATTAGTGTCACTATCAAATTTGTGAAAAATGTATACCATTTGTTATTACTTTTCTTTTGCCCTTGCAAAGGACAGATTTAGATAATTTATTGGATCATGATAAACATAGTCATCTGCTGCTCCAACTGTTTTTGTGTGTATTTTAGTATATTTGGTCAGTATAATTTGAGCAAATATACCTGGTACCTGATATACAGATATTGATATAGAAGTTTTTTTTCTACATTCAAATTAAAATATTAAAAAGAATTTGTTTTCATATGACAAGAACTTTGATACATTTTTGCCACATAATCACATAAATGGATAAATTGTAAGGCACTGTGTCAGTTTTGTCTGCAAGGAGTTAAATATTTTTTTATTCTATAGAATACCATGATGACCTGTTACTGTGTTTGTATCATGTAAGCAAAAAAATGAGAGTAGCTGGTAGTAGGTATGCTATATATTTTAATAAAGTCTACATTAGATAGAGACTTACAGATATATTACGCTTTTCAACTTCTGGATTTTTGGGCTCTGGGATGTTTTGGGAATTCGCTCCAGATAAAAGGTAATTTATTGATAATTATTGCCTCTACCACTAAAAGAAAATAAAGCAAAATGAAAAAAGGAAACAAAAACCAACAACAAAAACAAAAGGCCAGTACTTGATGGACCTCTTTGGACATTTTGGGCATTGGAAACAACAAATTATCATGTTGTAATGTGCTGCTCAGGTCCATTTTCTGAGTGACCCAAAAGTCTTTCACTTTTGAGTAGGATCCAAAGCAAAAGAAGTAAGTCCAACGAACTGAAGTTATACATTATACAAATAGCTCGATGATCTGTCCCCAGTAACCCAATTGGTCCAAGAAAACTTGAAGTTTTTGTTGGAAATCAAAATGCTGTATAGAAATTGTTTTCATGGGACTTAACATTCTAATGAGGCAGATAGAAAAAATAATTTCATTTCTAACATGCCATAAATTTTACATTTTTTGTTGTTTTTGTCTTCTCTCTGGAGATTAGAATACATGCTTCATGAAGGTAGAGTTTTGCATCCTTTTACTTTTTTCTCATTTGTTCATTGCTATGTCCCCAGGGCCTGTCCTGTAGCAATAACTCGCAATTTAGTTGTTTAAACAATAATATTACAAATTCCATAAAGAAAATTTAAAAGGGCCAAGGATTAAGAGAAAAGGGAATGGCATGTGGTCATGGACAAGGGCATGATTTTTTTTTAGGGAAGAATTCTGTCAGAAATGAATATTTAATATACCCCTGGATAAAGTGAGGAAGAGAGTCATGGAAAACTTGGGAAGAAATTATTCTAGTCAGAAGAAACGTAAAATTCAAAGTTCTTGGGTAAAGTGAGCTTTGTAAGAAGCAGAAAATCCAAATTACTTGATGAGGTATAGAAAAGAGAGGATGACAAGACATAATTTCGAGAGACGGGCAATAAGTAGATCATATAGGGTTTTATAGAGCATGGTGAGGAATTTAAATTTATTGTTAAATAGAATGTGAAGACATTAGATTTCTAAATAAAGAATTTATGTGGTCAGATTCATATTTTAAAAGATTTCTCCAGCTTCTGTGTAGAGAATAGACAAGAAGGATTGTTAGTAGCAGCTGGAGGACCAATTAGCATAAGGTTGTTATAACCCAGTGAAGAGTTGATATGGGCTTAAGTCAGATTGGTAATGGTGGTGGTAGTAGGGTAGAGTGGGATTGGTAGTTGTCATGGTAGTAGCATTGAACAGCGTAACTGTGGCTATGTTCATAGCAGTGATGGTGGTGGTGGTAGTGGACTAGGGTCATAGTGCTAGTAATTGTGGGGGAAATAGTCATAGAGGAGGAAACAGTAGTAGTGGCCGTGGTTTGCTCTACTTTTTCCTTTGTGAAATAAGGTTATGTTCCTCCTACAATGGCTATAAGGATTAAATTAGCTAAAACATTAAAAGAATTAGAAATATACCATAGCCAAGTAAGCACCCAATAAATGCTAACTGAGTATATCATCTTGTTTTCACAGCCACAAATCTAACTTATTGTTCCACTTTCAAACTTTGTAGAATATGCCCACTCATATGAATCATACATCTTCCATTGAACCTGCTTTACTTTGTTCTGATCATCACATTTTAAACGAGTATTTCACCTTGCTGAGATACTCTACTTCCTCATCTCCATCTGATTAATGCATATCCTTCAAAGGTCATTTAAAATTTCTTACAACATTTGAAGCTTTCTCCATCCTTCAATAAAAAAGGGTATCTTTTTATAAATACAGTAAATGCCTGCATCAATAGTCTTCTTCATTCATGTAACATTTAATCATCATTCATTAAATTATGAAAATAAATAAAATATTTTCAAAAACATAGTAACAGATGCATATACAATACAGGATGCTTTTATCTATAGTCACATGAGTAAATCTTATAATACTGTGATCAGAGAAAAATATGTACAGCTGTACTCTCTCAAGTGAGAAACTAAAAAAGTCCAGCAAGTATTACATAACATCTTCAACATTGAAAAGAAAATAAGATACAAAAAAAGTCTCATAAATAATTATTTTCCCTTAGAGATCTTCAAAATATCTCTATAACATTTAAGGCACAGTGGTTTTTCCTCCTTATAGTTTTCTACTTGGATCAAAACTATGAGACAAAGGGGAAAAAGGATGGCAAACACCTTTGTAAAATTGAAAATATTTCCATTATTTTAGTCATGGGGAAATAATTACATGCATAATTTTTACATGTATAATTCATCTTTGTTAGGATGAATAAGACCACTGTGTGTATGTGTGTGTGTGTGTGTGTGTGTGTGTGTGTGTGTGTGTGTGTGTGTTTTAAGGAAGGGCAAATGTGCTCATATATATATTCTCTTCCTTGAAAGAAAATCATCAGATTCCTTCATTTTGACAGGTAGAACATTCTGGAATAAATAGAATAAGTAGATATATAAGTCAAGTTCCTCTCAAGTAAATTTAAAGTTAGAGCAATTAATCAATAATGAGGTAATGGAATTTTAAATGAGTTGCAGGGCTGATATGGATTTTGTCATGCTAATGTCATCATGTATAACTGAGAACATCTGCCATCTGCCTTATTCTGTATGATAATAGGGGACTCCATATATCTATATAATAACACAGTAAGGCCTGTTACTTAGATCTTATCTACAGTCAAGTGAATGTTCTCAGACAGTGAATGATTGGTGAGCCATAGTTAATCTCTATATATGATTTATAATCCTGTCTAACATTGTTACACATAATATCCCTAGGAATGTAACAGGGAAGGAATGTAGTAATATTTCATTTTAACTTCTTAGTACAGTTCCTGATTTGATGTAGAGATTTTTAAAATATCATTTCTTTATTTTAATGTATGCTTGCAAGTATATTGTAGCCCTACAATAATGAAGTTTTGCATAGAAAATGCCGATGTATGGTGAAAGAATTACAACATCATTTTAAGGAAAAAGGTGTTAAAGTTATACAGACCTGAATTCAAACTCTGCTTTAGAAACCTACCAATTCTTGACCTTAGGTAAATTACATGGTCTCACACAGAGCATCTTCAATCAGAAGAGGTGTTGTAAAGCATTATTGAGAAAACACATGTAATATGCTTAGTTAGGAAAAAAAATGTAGTAATAATTCAATAAGTTGTTGTCACTATCATTGTTTAAATACTGTAAAGATTTACTTCATAACTAATTTTTTATGTAGAAAAAAATTTAAAAATTTGCATAAAAATCATATTTAATTATGAAATACTATGATGTAAATATCTATTCATTATGAAAGCCTAATTAGTATTTATTTCAAATGGAAATGTAAAAAAGAGAGGGAAAAAAAACCCATAATGTTTGGTTACAAATATTGAAAAAACATTGATTGCTTATATCACTGTTTGGGAAGAGCTCATATATGTTGTCAAAAATTATTTATTGATAGGCTGAATCCAGTTATTTTCATATCTTCAATATACAGACTTCATGCCATTGTTTGCTTTTACAGTGCATAGATTATTGTTATTTCTATTAGGGGAAATTCTCTTTAAGCTTTCCTTCCTGAAAAATTTTAACTTACTGCAAGGCAAAAACATACTTTATTCTTTGTCTCTCTTCAATCTCTCTTCAACACCCACCAAAATATTTCCTTTATATCATTTCTTTGTAAAGAAATGTTTGTTAAAGGCATTATAAGGGTTTTTTTAAAAAAAAATTGTAATTCATTTCCTCAAATTATTTTTAGTTCTTTTCTCTAATTCTGACTCCAAAATATCTGCTAAACTATGGAGTTCATTACCTTCAGTAAAATAATTTGAAACAGGATTCAGATTATGACTCAGTTGTTCAGCCACACTGAGAGTTTGACATCAAAAGAAATGTACAAACCATTAGAACCTCAACCTATGCAAATGCAGGCATAGCTCAGTTATGTTCAGGCACTAAAAGAAAAGGGAGGTGCACTGACAGGGAAGGAGCCCACCACAGTGCCATAGAATTAATTTACTCAAGCAATCAAGAGATTTAATCCAGAGCACAAGTTACACTAAAATGTCAGCTATTTATTTATTTTCTTTTTTAAAATTTCATAATATTGCGGGGGTGCAAACATTTTGGTTACATATATGCTTTTGCATCACCCAAACCAGAGCTACAAGTCTGCCCATCCCCCAGACAGTGTGCTCCGCACCCATTAGTTATGGCTGGAGCTAGAGCCCATCCTTTGACGTGAAGTATCACAAAAACATCAGCTCTTTACAAGAAAACATGCTCTTAGGCAGACTCAGCATAATAGGAGTCAGAGATCCAGAATCCCAGAATTAACTGTACTTTGTTTGCTTCAACAAGCGTCCTGACCACTGTGTACTTTTTTTTCTCAAACATGGAACTTGAATTATGAAATAGGCACTTATTGGCAGTACTTGTTCTTAAATTCAGACATAAATTATGTGGATATATAATTTTGTTTACTAATTTTATTTATATTTTATTTCAAAATACTCAAGGGGTACAAGTGTTTTTGTTCCATGGATGCATTGTATAATATAATGCTGCAGTCAGGGCTTTTAGTGTGCCCATCAAGAAATAGTGTACATTGTACCCCAATAGTTAAGATTTCATCCCTCACCTCCTCCCATCCTTCCAAGGACACAGTTTCCAATGTCCTTTACACCACTGCATGACCATGTGTACGCATCATTTTAACTCCCACTTATTAGTGAGAACATGTGGTGTTTGTTTTTCCTTTCCTGAGATACTTCACTTAGGATAATGTTTTCCAGTCCCATACCAGTTGCTGCAAATGACATTATTTCATTCCCATTTATGGCTAAGCAGTACCTCATGGTATATGTGGCACATTTTCTTTATTCATTCATCAGTTGATGGGCACTTAGGTTGATTCTACATCTTTGCAATTGTGGATTGTGCTGTGGTAAACATTCAGGTGCAGGTGTCTTTTTGATAAAATGACTTCTTTTCCTTTTGGGTAGATACTCGAAGTGGGATTGCTGCATCATGTAATAGGGCTACTTTTAGCTCTTTGTGGAGTCTCCACACCGTTTTCCGTAGAGGTTGTGTTAATTTACAGTCCCACGAGCTGTGTATAACTGTTCCTTTCTCTCTGCATCCATGCCAGCATCTATTGTTTTTGGACTTTTTGATAAAAGCTATTCTAAGAGAGGTAAAGTGATATTTCATTGTGGTTTTAATTTGCATTTCCATGATGATTATTGATGTTCAGCATTTTCTAATATCTGTTGGCCATTTGTATATCTTCTTCTGAGAAGAATCTGTTCATGTCTTTTGCCCACTTTATAATGAGGTTATTTGGGGGTTTTTTGTTGATTTTTTTGAGTTCTTTGTAGACTCTGGATATTAGTCCTTGTCAGATGTATAGTTTGCAAATATTTTCTCCCATTATAGGTTATCTATTTACTCTTTTGATTATTTCAATTCCTGTGCAGAAACTTAATGTAATTAAGTCCCGGTTATATATTTTTGTTGCTGCTGTATTTGCTTTTGGGGTGATAGCCATAAATTATTTGCCTAGAATTTATGAAATTATAGAAATGTCTAGCAGAGTTTTTCTGTTTTCTTTTAGAATTCTTATGGTTTCAGGTCTTATATTTAAGTCTTTAATCCATCTTGAGCTAATTCTTATATATAGTGAGAGATAAGAATCCTATTTTATTCTGCGTGTGGCTATGCAATTTTCCTAGTTCCATTTATTGAATAGGGTGTCCTTTCCCCAGTGTCTGTTTTTGTATGCTTTGTCAAAAATCAGTTGGTGGTAGCTATATGATTTTATTTCTGGGTTCTCTATTGTGTTCAATTTTGATCTATGTGTCTACTTTATACCAGTATCATGCTGTTTTGGTTACTATTGTCTTGTGGTATAATTTGAAGTCAGATAATGCGATGCCTTCAGATTTGTTCTTTTTACTTACGATTGCTTTGGCTATTTAAGCTCTTTTTTGGTTCCATATGAAGTTTAGTATTATTTTTTCTAGATCTGTGAAAAATGGCATTGGCATTTTGATGAGAATTGCATTGAGTCTCCAAATTACTTTGGGCAATACGGACATTTTAATTATGTTGATTCTACCAATCCATGAGCATAGGATATTTTTTCCATTTGTTTGTGTCATCTATGATTTCTTTCATCAGTGTTTTGTTGTTGTTGTTGTTGTTGTTGTTGTTGTTGTTCTCCTTGTGGATCTTTCACTTCCCTGGTCATGCCTATTCATAGGTATTTTATTTTATTTTATTTTATTTTATTTTATTTTATTTTTTGTAGCTATTGTAAATGCTAGACAGCTCTTGATTTGACTCTCAGCTTGACTGTTATTTGTACATAGAAGTGTTACTGATTTGTATACATTGATTTTGTAACTTGAAACTTTGTGGAATTTATGTATCAATTCTAGGAGTCTTTTGGTAGAGGCTTTAGGATTTTCTAGATACAAGGTCACATCATCAGCAAACAAGGATAGTTTGATCTCCTTTGTCTTGATTTATATGCCTTTTATTTCTTTTTCTTGACTGATTGTTTTGGCTAAGACTTGCATTACTATGTTGAATAGAAGTGGCAACAATGGGCACTCTTTCTTCTTCCAGTTCTTAGGGGGAATGCTTTCAACTTTTCCCATTCAGTATGATGTTGTCTGTGGTTTTATCGTGTGGTTCATATTATTTTGAGATATGTTCCTTCTATGCCTAGCTGTTGAGGGTTTTCATCATGAAAGGATGCTTGATGCTAGATACATCAAATGCTTTTTCTGCATCTATTAAGATGATCATATGGTCTGTGTTTTTACTTCTGTTTATGTAGTGAATCATATTTATTGAATTGCATATACTGAACTATCCTTGCATTCCTGGGATAAAATCCACTTGATCATGGTGGATTATCTTTTTGATGTGCTGTTGAATTCAGTTTGCTAGCATTTTCTTGAGGATTTTTGCATCTATTTACATAAAAATTAAATCAATAGAGGGTTTATGATTTACTCAGGAACACATTAATGATTACTAGAAAACTGGTAACTATATGTTCTTAATTCTACTCATTCAGCATTTAAAGAGATAAATATTTGAATCCTATAGTTATTTCTAACATTTTGCTTTATTGGAAATTAAACAGATAATGATGACAATAACTATATTTAAAGGTGTTATTTATCATTTCTCACTGCATTGTGAGATTAGTCACTCACACTTCATTCTATATTGTTAAATATCAGGAAGGCCAGTTAATGTACACACGTGTGTGCACATATGCAAAAAGAGAAAATAAGAGAGAGAGGGAGAAAGGAAGAAAAGAGGAGAGATCTTTTAACAGAGAGACAGGGAGAGAAGAAGCTAGGTATGTCTGTCAATTTGTAAATATATTTAGAGAATAGCACTCTGTATGTAATACTTTAACATAATTCGAGAACAAAGCATTTATTATTAAAGGAATTAAATTACTCATAATTTCAGCCACATGAATTTGATTCTGAATATGATTAATTTGACTTCCTAGAGATATGTCAAAACAAAAATTTCTTACTGTTAATTTATCAGAACAGTGTATTAAATGTGGGGAAATAATTGGACAAGCTAAATTACTTGAATTAATATTTTGATACTATTTATTAAAATTATAAAGTAAAAACAGAAAAAAATTATTTCAAACTAGAGTCTAACAGTGGCATAATAATAATTCTATGTAAAGCCCATAAAAGCGCTCCTGAATCAAAGTGACAATTAGTAATTAAATACATTACAGAAGTAATAGAACAATTTATAATGGAAAAAAATAAAAAGTGTGAATGCCCAAATAAATCATTTTATAATCCCCAAACTGAATGAAACACAACCATTAGGTGTACTTTTATATATAGTTAATACATGGGAATGCTTAATGATATTTTGTGTTATTGTATGCATGTGTATGTATGTATAAGTTAAGTGGATATATACACATACATATATATAGACACATACAACCTTTAAGTAGGCATGTATACACACTTACATATTTACCCACTTCACATGTATATGATATGCATAATATTATCTCACTTCAAATATACCATACACAGACATGAAGAGCAAGAGAGGGAAAATTTATACCGAAACATTGTCATTAAATTTAACTTGTGAATCTGTCAGAAATTAATTTCCTTTCATATAGAGTTACATTATCAGAAAGGTACAGCGGAAATTCACTTTATTTTAAAATAAGAATAACTTCCCTGTCTAAAATAATAAAACTTATTTAGAGTGTCAAGCTCTATTGTAATCTTCTATAATTCAAATATTTGGTCTATGTTTCATTTGTTCTTCTTTCATTACTCATGCACTCATTTATGTATTTATTCAGCACAAAACTCAGTTAGGCTGTTTGTCATAGTCACAGTTTAATAGAATGCATGAATAATAAGAGAAGGGTGTGTAAGAAACACAACAAAATTCATCAGTCCTATGACTTTAAGTGTATAAAATGGTAGTGAATATACATTTACACATATTTTTTTTCTTCAACCCTAGTAAGCAACGGAGGTAAAATGGGTGGTTTCTTGAGAGAAATTTCACTGCATAGAAGGAGGTGGTGAAATAAGAATGGCATTTAATATAACTACTACATAAAAGCATAATATCATCTCAGAGCTTCCTTGATAATATAATGCAGCCATAAATTTTTAACATTGCAAAAATTCATTGTCAGCTGCTTTCCTGATATACTAGGATATTCTCTGCAGAAGGAATGCCTTAAGAATTTGTTGCTGAAAAGATCTAAAACATACAAACAAAAGGATGCGTCTTCTCATGAGTATGTGCAGTCTTAATATAAGAGTTACTGATTGTGTCTCCATTGTATCAAAAGTACCGATTTTTATGGAATGACCACATCAGCCTATAAAGTCAAAATCTTTTATCATTTGGCCTCTGTCATTATCTGAGAGAGTACACTGCAGAGCTCTGACCCCTCCAGTGATCCTCTTGCATGACCACCTGCACCTTGCCTTGACTTTCTAGTGATTTCCAGGGATTGAAATTAGTCTGTTTAAATATCCATCCTGCAGAACTATTGCCACAATGATTTTCAATGGTGATGTGTGGCTCATGAGAGAACCCTAGATTTCCGTGTTTTATGCTTACGGTTTGTGACTCTCATGTGTTTGCATAATATTTTCTCCCACTGAAAATCTAAAATATTTTAAGGAATAATGTCTATCAAGGTTTAGGTCATATATTAACATTGTTTATATATATTTTACATATATAAAGTGAGCTATTGAATGAGTGCATTAGCTCTATAAATGTGTGCAAGTCTGATGGCATCTTTCCTTCTATTTTGACTGTTTATTCTATTTCTGACATTTTATTTTAAAGCCCTATCACATTACCGTACAATATGTTGAATGCAAATTATTAATCTTGTCTAAGTTTCAAGCCAAGATTAGGACCTATGCCCTAAGATTCCTATTTAAACACATGACTGTCATCTATTTCATTGAAAATGATGTGCCAATATAATAATGGTAGTTAGTTTTTCATATTACACTTTTTATAATCAAAGATCTAAAGGCTGCTCATAGATTCTCTTACATCAGGTAAGTACTCTAGGTTGAATTCACTTCTAGGATAGAAAATTACAAGTATATGGTGAAGGTATAGGTGAAGTTTATTAGGAGATAAAAATATTTCTTTAATATAAAAGCAGGTTTTAAATTACTACAGAGTCAACAAACTTTAAGTTTGAGAACATAAAGTTTTCTAAATTAAGTTCTAAATGAAATCAACTATGGAAAATATTTTATATAAATCTAAATATGCAATGGTTTACAGAACCTATTCAAAACATCCATCCTTCTTTTTTTAAACTTAAACCCTACTTAACTATTTTGTAATATACTTTTGGTGTGTTGCTGAATCCTAAAACTAAGTGTATTTAGGATTTCATACATTTTTTAAAGTGTGGCTTCTCAATTTTGTGTGAGTGTGAGTATGTATTTGTTGATGTTTCCTGATTTTTCTCTCAGCATCGTTCTTTCCCCACTTCCTCCTTTCTCTGTTTCTGTCTCTCTTTCTGTTTGTATTCCTCATTATGTCTTCTATGTCTTACTTCCTTACTTCTTAACATTTATGCTGTTTTATTTTAGAAGGTATTAACCACCCACATGACTGTGAGCACATATAATCATAAAATTATTTATGCCAACTTATTTTATTTTTTATTTAACTTGCTTTCTTTTTTATATTTAATTTTATAGTTATATACAATGAAGATGGCTTTTTATGTCCTGTTCTATGAATTTTATCATGTCCTCTGATCCTATATTTTTGTAATTTTCTGGAATGTCCAATAAATGCAATCATACAGCATGTAGCCTTGATAGGATTGGCTTCTTTCAGTACAATATTTCTGAGATTCATTCAAGTTGTTGCATGTAGCAATAGTTCATTAATTTTTATTGCCGTACTATTAAAAAAGATATGCTATGTAGACATGCCACATTTATATAATGAATTCACCTAAAGACAATAAATTAATTTAAGGATATGGGTTGTTGTTTCCATAGTAAAGCAATTATAAATACAACTTCCATCAACAGTTGTAAACACATTTCAGAGTGAAAATAAGTTTTTATCTCTCTAGTATAAAACCTAGAAAGAGATTACTGGGTTATGTGGTAAGCATATGCTTAGGTTTACATGAACCTGCCAAATTGCTTTCCAGAGTGGTTGTACCGTTTTCATTTCTTCTGATAATATATGAGATTTCCAGTTGCTTTACACCTTTGTTAAGAACTGGAATTGTCAGTTCATTCAAATTTTATTTTACCAATACTAATAGAAATGTGTTAGTATCTTGTTGTATATATAATTTGCATTTCTGTATGGTAATGGTATTGAGCATTTATACACGTTTTCATTTGGTAGTTCTTTGGTAAATACTCAACAATTTTGCTCATTTTAAAAATTGGCTTATATGTGTTCTTAATTTTTGATTTTGGGAGTTATTTTTACATTTTCTGTACACACATCCTTTGTCAGATATGCGATTTACTCCGAATATGAAGCTCATCCTTTCATTCTCTTAATCAAGTCTTTCACAGAGTAAAATTTTATATTTTGATTAAATTCAATTTTTTCTCTTTATCAATATGCTTTTAGAATTATGTGTAAGAATTATTTGACCAAACCAAGTCCATAAAGATATTTTTTCTATGTTTTCTTAGAAATAGACCTACACAATTATGGCTAATTGCTTTTTGACAAAGTTTCAAAAGTATTCAATTCAGAAAATATGATCTTTTCAATAGATGGTGTGGGAGAAACTTGAAATTAATCAATATACAATAAAATAACCTGGACTTAAACTTCACACCTCACAAAAAAAATCTGAAAATCCAGGTTAATCAAAAATTAATTAGTCATACTGTGTAGACCTATTTCTAGACCCTATTCTGTTCCACTGATATGTTTTGGATTTCCTTGCCTCTTTTTACAAAAAATTCTTCAAAGAGTTTGTTTAAAATTGTATTAAATCTATGTGTCAATTTGGGAAGAATTAGTATCTTAATAACATTGAGCTTTCCCATCTGTGAACTTACTACATCTCACCATTTATTTGAGATTTTTTGAAAATTACTGCTTTCATTTTCAGTATATATATTTATATCCATCCTGTGTATATTCTACTGGACTTGTATCATTTGATATATGTATTCTCATTATGTATATGTTTTTATTTCATTTTTCAATTATTCATTGCTAACATACAGATTCATTATTGATTTTTGTACATTGTTTTATATCATTTATCCTTGCTAAATTTATTAATTAGTTACAGGAGTTTCTTTTGAGACTTACTTACAATTTCATGAGTGGCTACTCAATATTTGACACTAATATGATATAAGAGAGGTTTACAATGCTTTTTAAAGTTGAACATTCATATAACTTCTGCAGAATAATTCAACTTCTATGTATATATTCTAGAGAAAATACAAATATCCTTGGAATATACAGACTGGATTATTTTTCACATTCTTACAGCTTAGAAAATGCATTGTTTCTCAAGGTAGATAGAAAATAATAGTTGTACCTCATTTTATATTTTTAATGTTAGTGTTTTAAAAATGTCCTAAAAATTTCCTGATGCTACAAAGCCTCTATTTAAACTAAGCTAAACCTATACAACTCCACAGATGCCAGACATGACTTTTACCAGCTATTTCCCACTCTTTCAGCATTGTCATTGCTTCATCAGTGAATAATAGTTAATGGAAAAAGGTTCTCAATCACAAAGAAGTACAGAGCACAGCAACTTCTCCAAAACAGAAACTCCAAATGCCACTATGTGTGTGTGTGTGTGTATATATATACATATATATATATGTATATATATGTGTGTGTGTGTGTGTATGCATGTATGTGTGTGTGTGTGTGTGTGTGTGTGTGTGTATATATATATATATATATGTATATATATATATAATCTTTTCCAGATTGGCCATATTTCAGGGCAGAGAGCAGCAGTATTCATCAAGTGTGCCTGAAAGTTTGATTGAAGTAGTTTTCCTGAACAAGAAAGAAGATAGAGTTTAAGAACTGATTGATGAAACACATAAAACTCCATCAGTGGTAGACTATATAACTGTAACTTGTCAGTGATTAGTGAATTTATTGAGATAACTAGGAGTCATGGGTTCTTATGAGGAAGCAGAAATGTCATCGATCTTTCAGAGGAATACTGGACCACAGTAACTTCCTTTTCAAAAATTAGGACTGTTTGCAATGAGTGAACCAGTACATACAACAACCTGAAACCTATTGTTATCACTAGGGCTGAGTGAATTTATAATATTTTGTGGTATGTTATTCAGTGAATCTAGAAAACAGAATCTAGGTTTTTATGAAGATAACAAAATGTTTATAAGCGTAATTGCTAAGTGCATATTCAATATGCCTGGGGAACTTAAGGGATTTAGGGAGACTTTATAGCAGTGATGACATTTAACTTGAACAGTAAGTATGAGTTTCCCAAGTGGTGAAAAAGAGAGGCCACGAACTGGAAAGAAGACATGGGTTGTGCGTAACAATGTGGGAATAACAACATGGAGAAATGTTATGTGAGTTGATGTGGCACAGGAGGAATAGAAGTGTTAAGTGTTTCTGGAAAAGTTTAGTTTAGTTCTTCTCGGAAGGCCTTTGATGGTGTGCAAAGAAATCTCCTCTCCTGCAGTCAAGTGAACAGGGATTAAAATGTATTAGTAATGAGAAAACATGATTGAGTATACACTTAAAATTAACCTTGTAGATCTTAAATGTTTTCACCACTAAAACTGATAAATGTGTGAGGTGATAGATATGTTAATTTGTTTAATTAATTATTTTACAAGGTACACATATGTAAAAAATCATGATTTATACTTTTATGCTGTAAACATATGTAGTTTTTATTTTTCCATTATACTTTACTAAAGCTAGGAAGAAATTAACCTTAAAGGTGGGAATCAGGAGATTAGTTATTGGATACAGAGAGATAATATAGAAATTGATAATATACTTAGAATAAAAAGGCATAATATTTATATTCATTTTTAGAATTTAACTAAAAAAGACTACAACCTGAGTAGAGGCAGGGGTGATGGGCTGTGGAGGAAGGTGGACACTTGGGACATAAATCAATGATATAGCAGCTAATTATCTTTCTAACTGATTTTTTTTTCCATTTAAGAAAAAAAATTAAATAAAAGAAATGACAGTTTTTCATGCTTGGTCAAACTGTGGCCTGTGCCTTGTAAATAAATCCTAGCACACTGATAGTCACAGGACTTCTATTATTGGCCACAGAATATACAAACTCAAGGAATTCCCATGCCATTTTAGGGCAACTTAAATGTGTTTCTGAAATTTTGTCATTGAGAAAATTAGTTGTTATCCATAAATTATTGTAAGTTTGTTGTACTTGACAAGGGCAATCCACAGAGCAAATAGACAACATACAGAATGGGAGAAATATTTGCAAACTATACATCCAATAAAGGGCTAATATCCAGAATCTACAAAGAACTCAAACAAATCAGCAAGAAAAAAACAGCCCTATTTAAAAGTGGGCAAAAGTCATGAACAGAAACTTTTCAAAACAAGATAGACAAATGGCCAATAAACATACAAAAAGAAAATACTCAACATCACTAATCATCAGGGAAATGCAAATTAAAACCACAATGAGATATCACCTTACCTTGGTTAGAATGGCTTTTACGAAAAAGTCCGAAAACAATAGATGCTGGCATGGATGCACAGAGATAGGAATACTTACATACTGTTGGTGGGACTGCAAATGAGTACAACCTATATGGAAAACAGTATGGAGATTTCTCAAAGAACTGCAAATAGATCTACCATTTGATACAGCACTCCCACTACTATGTATCTACCCAAAGGAAAAGAAGTCATTTTATCAAAAAGACACCTGCACTCAAATGTTTATTGCAGCACAATTCACAAATGCAAAGATGTGGAATCAATGAAGTGCCAATAAATTCATGAGTGGATTAACAAAATACGGTACATGTATACAATATAGTAATACTCAGGCATAGAAAAGGATGAATTAATATCCTTTTCAACAATTTGAATGGAACTGGAAACCATTCTCCTATGTGAATTATCTAAAGAATAGAAAAACAAACACCACATGTACTCACTACTAAATTGGAACTAAACGATGAACACACAGGTGTATGAAGCAAAGTGAAAACTCATTGGAAATCAAGCAGGCGGGCAGGGGGAAGGAGGGGAGGAGCGAAAACCTAATTAATGGGTACAATGAATACTATTCAGATGATGTACACACTTATGGCCATGACTCAAGTGTTACAAAATCAATCCATGTAACCCAAAACATTTGTACCCCTTTAATATTTTGAAAGAAAAAAAAAGAAAGAAAATGTATATGCCCCCCAAAAGGATTACTTAATAGAAAGGTGTTAGCAAGCTATCTCCCTCCTCTACTCTAAAACATCTTTCCACCTTTCATGCTATCTGAAGTACCACCATCGGAATCATGAAGTTCTATCAATATTTCATTATCATCTATTAAACTGCAAATAATCTGTTAAAATATAAAGACTTCAACCAGGAATAAAAATCTAAATTACTTTCCACTTAGTGGGAATCAATTTATCATTTATTTTTTAATAATAATAGTGAGATTAGAGGAACTAGGTGGGGAATAAAACATAAAATTCGGAAGGATATTAGAGATACATTGCCTACTTTAAATTTTGCTCGATCCTAACCCTTATCTGCATATCTATTGTCTTCAATATGGTCTGTTTGTGTATACACACACACACACACACACACACACACACACACACATTTGGTTGGTTTAATATCATTCTCCCTACGGAAGAGTGGGGAAAATTATGCAATTTCTTATGATACAATTGCCTGAGTAAATAATGACACTTTTATCCACTTAATAAACTAACTGATAAGTATCAAATCTGTTGGTATCTCTAATATTGTCCAGATGATTTTACATTTTGGTATATATACTGAACTTTGTTACAATAGCCATGGCCCATTTATTTTTGAAGAACACATTTAGATAGATAGTTGATTGATAGATAGATAATACAAAGACAGATGACTATAGATATGAGACATATATATGTGTATGTATGCATACATTATATGTACATATACAGGTACATATAGATAGATAAATAATAGGTAGGTAGATAGGTAGGTATGTAGATAATTAGCAGCAGATAATACTATATCTCAGGCAGATGACCAGAAATTCTCTCTTCCTTTATTACTTTTATCTATTTTTGCTTGTATTTATACCCATTTTTTATATGAAGAAACTGTAGCATGGAGGAAGTAAGGAAATTTCCCTAAATTAAAAGGCTCTAGAAAAATGGGTAGGACAAGAATTTATATCTAGCAGCCTAACTCCATTATGTACACACACACACACACACACACACACGCACACACACATACACACACATACACACTGCACTTTCTTTATCCACTCCTCAGTCGATGAGCACCTAGGTTGATTCCATATCTCTGCTATTGTGAATTGTGCTGCTGTAAATATTGAGGTGTAGATGTATTTTTTATAAAATGACTTCTTTTCCTTTGAGTAGCTACCCAACAGTGGGATTGCTGGATCAAATGGTAGGTCTATTTTTAGTTCTTTGCGGAATCTCCATGGTGTTTTCAATAGCAGTTGTACAAGTTTGCATTCCCACCAACAGCATGTAAGCATCCCCTTTTCACTGCAACCATGCCAACATTTATCATTTTTTAACTTTTTAATAATGGCCATTCTGATAGGGGTAAGGTAGTATTTCGTTGTGGTTTTAACTTGCATTTTCCTGATAATTAGTGATGTTGAGTATTTTTTCATATGTTTGTTGGCCATTTGTCTATCTTCTTTTGAGAACAATCTGTTCATGTCTTTTGCCCACTTTTTGATGAAGTCATGGTCATTTGTTTTCTTCTTGCTTATTTGTTTGAGTTTTTTGTAGATTATGAATATTAACCCTTTCTCGGACATATAGTGTGAGAATATTTTCTCCCATTTTCTTCTAGACATTAGCCTAGGCTAAGAATTTATGAGTAAGACCCCCAAAGAAAATACAGAAATAACAAAAATAAATAAATGTGACTTAATTAAACTTAAAGAATTTCTTCACAACAAAGGAAATAATCAACAGAGTAAATAGACAACTTACACAGTAACAAATTATCCAATCTAAATTATCACATGCATATTTTCACTTGTAAGAAACTCCTGTTAATATACATTGAGGAAAATATGTAATTAATATTAACACAAAAAGTATCTTATGCAGTATATCATATGAATATTAATTTTTAAATATTAATATTATAAATAGAACATATAAACACAGGTTTCCCTGTATTAGCATTCACTTTCTCCAATGATGAATATTTTAATGGTTTTTAGTATGTTCTTCCAGATTTTGTGTATGAATATTTATATGTATTTCACTTATAAAAGACTCATATCACTTGTGATAGACTAAAAGAAAGACCCTCAGAGATATCAGGTCCTAATCCTTAGTACCTGTAAATACAACTTTCTTTAGAAAAAGAATCTTTGAAGATATGATTAACTGAAAAATCTTTTTTTCTTTTTCTTTTTCTTTTTAGACTGGGGTCTCTATATGTTGCCCAGGCTGGACTCAAATTCCTGGGCTCAAGTGATCCCCTGCTTCAGACTCTGAAGCAGCTGGGAATACAGGTGCTAGGCACCTGGAGAAATTCTTATGTTTTATCCAGCTCAGCCCTAAATGCAATCACATGTATCCTTATAGAAATGAGACAGAGGGAGATTTGACACACAATGGGGAGAAGGCAGTGGGAAGAGGAGCAGACATGTTTGAAGATGCTGGCCATCAAGCTTGTATTGACACAGCCACAAGGTAAGGCATGCCAAAAGCTAGCCATTAGAACCTAGAAGAGACAAGAAACAGATTTTCTCCTAGAACTTCTGGAGGCAGCATGTACCTGCTGACACCTTGGTTTGGGCCCAGTGATACTTACTTTGGACTTGCAGCCTCCAGAACGGTGACGGAATAAATTTTTGCTGTTTTAAGCAACTAAGCTTGTGATCAGTTGTTATAGGAACCACATGGCATTAATAAATTATTGGTAGGATATAAAATTTGCTTTAAAAATAAACTAATTATATTTTGGGGTTCTTACTCATTAAGAGCAACATGATATAAATATATCTATAATAATATAGATAATTACTTTTTTTAAAATATAGATAATTTCTATTATTCACCCAAATTGCTTCTTGTCCTTTACTAGCAAATGATCCTCTCTGGTCCCAAATACAAATTAACAAATTTTTTAAGTATTAAAATTTTAAAACAGATTCACATATGTATTTATGTGTATATATGTGATTAATTCAAAATCAAGTTCATAAATTAAAAATAAACATTAATATCTGGCAGTAGTATTCTAAGAAAATTAAAAATAGAAAGGACATTATACATTACCCTATGGTGCTCCTAGAGCAACGAAAAAAAATTTGTAGATTTTTTTCCCTGTGCCTGGGAGCAATTCAAAAAGAAAAAGAAATTACTGTTTTATTTTTTTCAATTCACAAAGGTATAAAAAGTATAATAAAAATTTTGATCTAAGATTTTAACTTTGTGCTTTATATCAGGGTATTATGGTTTTCAAAGCTTTATTGTATAATGTTGATGGCACATATACAAGTGTGATTATAAATAGGAACAAGCTTTGAGGACATTTGCAATAAAATATTGATAGCAATAGAGAAAATTTCCCAAATAGTGCCCAAGGCTAAAGACTAATAGGATCAACATATAATCGACACAGTTTGCCCATCCCAAGGGTCTTAATTTCCAACTCTTGCTTGAGGAAATTGTGTTTCTTTAATGATTATTCTATTTTTGTTGGAAAAGATGTTAACTTTCATTTTTAGATGTTCCCCAAATTAAGTAATTGCACTTTCTGCCTTTATACTATTACAAAGGGTACACTTTATTGAAACTTCTTGCCAAGTTTCAACAAATACATACTAAATGTTAAAACAAAAGACAGTGAATTACATGGTCTATATATATTATATAAACTTTTTTGTATTTCATATGTGTGTACATATATATGCACACACACATGCATAATACAGATATACCATATGTGTACAATTATGTGGGATATACATATATAAAACCTACGCATGCATCTCTATTAAAGGAATATAACATATTTGCTCAAATATCCAAATGTATTTTTAATCACAAACAGAAAAATAAATCATTTTCCTTTAATTTTCACGTATTTTCCCATTAATCCTGTAAAATTGAGTTATAAAATGTTTAATTTTCATTAGCACTAAAAAGCTTTATCTCCACTTTATTCATCACCCCCTACCAAGTACTCCATTCACCATTTTTAGTGCATCTCTTGGTTTTTAGGTCCATTCATAAAGTATCGAATCATATTTTGAACATTTTCTAAATGTTCTCAATAGTTTTATACTGTAATTTAAATAAGTATGTGTTCTTTAACAAAGTTTCTCTTTGTTAATATTACTCTACAAACATTTATTTTCCAGAGTGTATGTAAGTATTGAATCCCCTTCCTTTTAGATCTGTATATTTTTGCATAAGACCTTGATTTTTATAAGGTACCTATTAAATATTTAATGGGTGGCATTTTAGCTCACAAGAATCTGTATAATCTCATAATAGCAATTAATTTTGAGTGATATCCTTTAACTTATTCTAAAACAATGAAACAAATAAAAAGCTTAAAGAAGAGACTTGTAAAAAAAAAAGGAGACTTGTATAAGTCGATTGCCTGAGGACTTCTCTGGGCATAGGCCTCAGACCCAGAAGGAAAAATTCTAGCCAGTAAGAACTCAGTGCTGGGGATTGGGAACAGTGCAGAAAGAGAAAAGGGAAAAAAATAAAATTAATTATATAGCAATTTGTAACATATTCAATTCCTGCTATTATGCCTTTGTTTGTATGAAATCTGGGTTGTCTGATTTCAAAGTTGATATTCAGACTATGACATGAAATGGGTATTATTAAACATCTGGTGACAAACATTTATAATATATCCTTGTAACAGTGTGAAAATTTATCAGCAAATTCATTCAGCTATACCTGTATCTATTTTTGCTATTATTCCTTGTACTTCAAATTTCAGATCCTCTCACACTTCACAGGCTACATTGCATTTTTATTATCAATATTTCTCTATATCAGATAATTGCTAAAACCGTGTCTGAGTGTCTCCCATTTTAGCACACAAACTAAACAGACATACATGGAGTTTTACTTTTCTTTGACTTATATCACTCAGAACTACTAATTTCATTTTGCAGTCTCCACAAAAGCAATCATCTCTGAGGAGTTCCCTATACTTGCTTTTTCCCTTGCCATATACCTTTTCACAGTTCAACTGCCCCTGCAGTGAGAATTTCATATTTTCAAGATGACTCAGTGAAACAACTATCAGCGTCTTCAGAGACCTCCAATGTATAGTTTCCATTTAAAAATTACAAAAAGATGATCTCAGTCTACTGCTTGAAACCTTTTTCTGGCTAGCCTATTTTATCCTAGAATGAAATCTAAGCTCCTCGTCAGAACCAGAATGAGCCAGAGTTTGGCTCCTGCCTATTTCTCTTCTAGTCTGAAAGCATTCCTGACCTCGCTCACTCAAAGCCACCAGCTGACAGCCACTGCTTCTTTATTTTAATAAATTTTATTTCAAAACATTAGGGGGCGCAAATGTTCTTGGTACATGGATGAATGAATTGTGTAATGCTGAAGTCAAGGCTTTTGGTGTGCCCATCACCAGAATAGTGTACATTGTACCCAATAGGTAAATGTTATCCCTCACCCAATTCCCATCCTTCCTCCTTCCCATTTTTCAATGTCTTTTACACCACTTTATGGTTATGTGTACCCATTATTTAGTTCCCACTTATTAGCGAGAATATGTGGCGTTTGTTTTTCCTTTCTTGAGATACTTCACTTAGGATAATGTTCTCCAGTTTTATGCAAGTGCAAATGACATTATTTCATTCCCTTTTATGGCTGAGTAGTACTCCATGGTATGTACGTATATGTGTGTATACATACATACACATACAAACACCACATTTACTTTATCCTCTCATCAATTGATGGACACTTAGGTTGATGCCATATCTTTGTAATCGTGAATTACACCGCAATAAACATTCAAATATAAATGTCTTTTTTGATATAATGACTTGTTTTCCTTTGGGTTGATACCCAGTAGTAGGATTGCTGCATGTAACGATTGGTCTACCCTTAGTTCTTTGTGGGATCTCCATACTATTTTCCATAGAGGATGTACTAATTTACAGTTCCACCAATATTATATAACCATTCATTTTTCAGTGCATCCATACCAACATCTAATGTTTCTTGGGTTTTTAATAATGGCCATTCTGATAGGGGCTAGGTGGTATCTCATTGTGGTTTTAATTTGAATTTGCTGATGATTAGTGATGTTGAGCATTTTTCATGTGTTTATTGGCCAATTGTCTACCTTCTTTTGAAAAAACTCTGTTCATGTCTTTTGCCCAATTTTTAATGGGATTATTTAACAAATATTTAAAAACCCGCTCTTTGAGTAAGAAGAAACTTCAGAGTGCTAGTCAAAATGGCTGCTCAAGAACTCTCAAACGGGATCCCAGATTCCAGGCACCTCAACGCCTCCATCAGAGCGAGCAGGACCCTCACACCTGCGGGAGACTTGCAGGGGACCTTCAGCGGTATGGATCAGGTGAGGCTGATGAAGAGGGTTGCGGAAATGGCACACGTCATGCCAGTCTTCAGAAAGCTCCTGCGTATCAAGAAGGATCTCCTAAAATGTGATAACACGAGATGTTCGGTGAATGCTACTCTGCAGCAGTCGTCACAGATGGAGCAGGTGGTGGACAATTTCCTCAAGAGTCTCGGGCGCAGTAAGAAGGAACGGAAGCCGTGCTCCCGCACGTGGGCGAAAAACCTGTACACAACAACTCTGATAGAAACACACGCGTCTGTGGCTCCCAGATCGTCAGAAAGCTGATCACAGACCCCACCTTCGAGCCCTGCCAGATGAAGACTCACTTCCTACCGCCCTTCCCCATGAATTACATCTGCGAATGCATCAGAACGGTCCCCTATACGGGCAGGACCACGCCAGTCTTAAGATCCTTGCAAGCTTGATGACTGCTAAATTCCTGCATACGGAAATTCCAGATAAAGGAGGTGCCTACGGTGGAGGTGCAAAGCTCAGCCACAGCCAGGTTTTCACGCTTTACTCCTACAGGGATCCAAATTCCATGATTTGGATCCTAAAATGCTCCGGGCTTTTAGGAAGGCTGTGGACTGGGCTAAATCTGGAAAGTTCACACAGCAGGACATTGACGAAGCCGAGCTTTCTGCCTTCTTGGCTGTGGATGCTCCCATCATGCCTTCGGACAAAGGGATGGATCACTTCTTGTACGGCCTCTCCGGCGACACGAAGCAGGCGCACAGGGAGCGACTCTTCCTGGTCATCCACAACAGCCTGGTCGCCGTCAGCCACGCATACCTAGGCACTGTGGGGAGCACGCACGGATGGGCTATCCTTGGACAGGAGAATGCAAAGATCGCTAAGGACCTATAGTGGACCACGACATAGCTCGCCACAGCGTTTCTTACTGTGCTCAGGAGCTCAGCTGAACTTACAGTGGCTCTTAAAAATTAAGTCTCTGAGCTGCATTTAATTTCAAAAGTCAGAAATATTACTGCATTTTCCAAAAATATTAATGTCATCCTTAAAATTTTGCCAAAGGTTTTATTAACTGGCAAGTCAGACAAAACCTCTTCTGTCTTAAAGAAGGAAATATAGTAACCATGAAGAAATTGAAATAATCATGTCTTAAATGCCAAAGATGCACAAATTAGAATTTTAAAATTTTCTAGTTATACAAGTACTTATTTTATCTTTATTGTAAAATATTTATTTTAAAAATTTAAAAATAAAGGGCAACTGTGACCCAAAAAAGAAAAAAAATCAGTTCTTTTCCTACCGATTTGTTTGAGTTCTTTGTAGATTCTGGATATTAGTCTTTTGTCACATGGATAGTTTGCAAACATTTTCTCCCATTGTTTGTGTTGTCTAGTTATTCAATTGATTATTTTCTTTGTTGTGCAGAAACTTAATAATTAAGTCCAATTTATTTATTTTTCTTGTTTTTGTATTTGCCTCTGGGGTCTTAGTCATAAATTGTTTGCCTAGGTTCATATATAGAAGTGTTTTCCCCATGGTTTCTTCCAGAATTTTTATGGTTTCAGGTCTTACAATTAGGTCTTAATTCAACTTGAATTGATTTTGGTATATGGCAAGAGAGAGGGATCTTGTTTCATTCTTCTGCATGTGTCTATGCAATTTTCACAGCACCATTTGTTGAACAGGGCATACTTTCCCTAGTGTATGTTTTTGTGCGTGTTTGTCACAAATGAGTTGGCTGTAGCTATAGGGTTTTAATTCTGGATTCTCTATTCTATTCCATTAGTCTATGTCTCTACCTTTATACCAGTACTGTGCAGTTTTAGTTGATATAGCCCTGTAGTATAATTTGAAGTCAGGTAATGTAATACCTTCAGATTTTTTCTTTTTGCTTAAGATTGCATTGGTTGTTTGGGCTCCTTTGGTTCCATATGAAGTTTAGGATTATTTTTTCTAGATCTGTGAAAAATGACATTTGTATTTAATGGGAATTTCACTGAAGCTCTAAACCACTTTGGACAGTATGGATATTTTTAAAAAGTTGATTCTTCAAGTCCTTGAGCAGGATATGTCCTGGTCTGCTGGAGCAGCTGAATGGGCAGCACCATGGAGAGCCAGTAGGCAGGGAGCTCACAGTCTGTGAATCCTTTGATCCATTACAGGTCTTTATAAAAGTGTGAGCCCCATTCTCTGTGGAAGCCTAGGTGTTGTGGATACACTGACAGAAGGGAAGCAGCTACTCCTGTGAGTCCTGGCTCAATCATCCCTTGGAGCAACCATTTTGAGTCATGTGGGAACTTCCATGGCTGCATCAGCAGCTATGGGCAGGGGAGGGAAGGAGGACAAGGAGTGTTTGAATGGAGGATAGTTGTAACTCTGATCCCCTTTGTTTTGAGGGGACCCCTGGATTGCTGCACTCTCCTCTCCCCTGAAGGCAGCCCACCCTGATGTCCAAGCTGTAGGATCGCACAGTTCCCCTGGGACCCTTTGGCTCCCTGTGGCCACTGAAGTCTGGGTAGTGTTGAGAAATGTTTGGGAGAAGATGAATGACAACAAAATAGAAGAGCTGAAGCTTCCTGGGGAGGATAAAGGCACACAATGGATGGAAACATGGTATTGTGTCTGCCACCTCTGCTCAGGTTTGTGGTGGGGGTAGGGCAAACCCAAAGGGGCTAGCAGCCCAGTGCTCTGTTCTCAAGAAGTTCCTGGTTTACTGATGGCTGCCACTTTTGTGCTCATGAAGATAGAGATGGTCTCCAATAATTTGAGAGCCAGAAGTCTGCCAGAGGTATGAGGGGAGGAAAAACAAACACCAGCACCTCCATTTTCCATGGGGCTCCAAATTCCTCAGGGATTGATCTCTACTGAAATCTTGCTCCTTCTTTTTCTCCTCTGCATCTGCTTCCCACTGAGTCTCCAGTAGGTTCTGGTACTTTTCCCACAGAATTTTACCCAGGCAATTTTTTTCATCTAAAGCTTTTCCTTCTTTCTGAGATAATCTAGCAACTGACGTCTCTAGTCAGCTATCTTATTTCCCCCAACCAACATTGACTGTTTATCCAGAAATCCTAGAATCAGGAAATTAAAAAATAAATGTCTGTAATGATCACCAAAAATAGAATGGCTTTCATTGTCATTATATTTTTTTCATCCAATTATCTAAGCCCAGAAAAATTTGGAATACTTTTTTATCTTCTAAACCCTCATTACAATTTCAACCTTAGAAGGATGTCAGTGGCATTTTATAGCAATTTGCTTCATATTTGCAAAAGGGAAAGAACCATACCAACCCCTTGAAAAATAATTGTATTAGTGTGGTTTTGACTAGAACTGAGCTATTTCAAATTTGCAGAAATTCAGAGGATATATATAATTTTAAAGGAAGAAAATAAAACAGTATTATTTTTCTAAAATTGACATTTAAAGGAATAAATCCTCATGATGATGATGATTGTGATCTTTATATTCTGCCTCTTTCAGTTTTGAGTAATAATTTTTGAGTAATAACATAAATCTATGACATGGGTCAAAGGCAGCGAAGTCCCTGATAGTTTTTGATTGAAAGAGTCTATTAATGATTGAGTTTTGAGGTGAGCTGATCCAGCCCTTAGATCTCTACAGTGAATGTGACTTCTGACTAACAGCGTTTGTAAAAAAGAGAGAAAATTTCTTGTCCTAATGAGGGGTCAAGCCATGCAATCCTGCACAACTACATTATTCTTCTAGGTGGGAGGATGTAGAGGAAAGATTGATGTGCTTGGAATCTAAAAGTGCCTATTTTAGCCTGACTCAGCCAGTTTATGTCCATGCTTTGTGACTTTGGGCAGCGCCTCTCTGACCTTCAGATGCTTTATCTGCAAATACAGGAAATATAATGCATGCCTTAAGTCCTCCATTGGTTAATAGGACGATCCTATAGCGCTTTGGCAAACTTGCCTGGTAGTAGATCATTATATAAAAGAAAATTATTTTATTTCAATAACAGTGTACATGTGGGCACTGGTCTTGGTTCTTGAAGACTGAAGAATTTTTAACAACGTGGTAGGCACTGTGATTGGCTTAGAGAGATGATATTAATATCAGACACTTTCTAGACTTATGTTGTGTGGGCTGCTGAGAATGTGGAGACTGAGATACTTTCCCTCTGTTTTTCTAGCAAATCTAAGGCAAGCAATGCAAAGATCTACCCAGGATCAAGAACCCACCATAGTTTGGGTGGATATGACATTCGGATATCTCATTTGTTCTTCTAGAGCTGCAATAAGCATTTCAGAGTTTTCCCAGGCTGCTTGGCATGTGAGCTAGGTCAAGTGAGTCCTGAATTGTAGGACTTAATGTCATTTTAAGCTGCTAGGATGTCCTCACATACATTTGGATTTTAACTCGTAACTATGAATGAGTGAATTACTTTCTGTGCCATAGATACACAACCAGCTTACTTTGGATTTTTATTTGGGTCCTGTCACCCAGAACATTCTTTCATTTTTCCATGCAGTCCATTGACTTTATCACTATCATAAGAAATAAATCACATAATTCTATCCATCTGTACTTATTATTCCTGCCCAAATCACCATCATCTCTCACCCAGTCTACCTCAATATTGTCCTAATCAATCAATTTACACTTTTCTTGTTTCAGCACAATCGTTTATCCATGAATACCCAGAATCATATTTTTGAAAATATAATCAGATCATATAAATCCCTGGCTTAAAAGTTTTCAACAGCTATTAGATATAGAATGTAATCCTAACTCAACACCAGTGAACAAATAATCTTGAAGGGTCCAGACTGTTTCTCCTACCTCACTTTGCCTTACTTCAAGAAGTTCACCAAATTCTAAGCAAACAGAACAGCTTTTGGTTCATGGAACCTGGGGAACTCAATTTGTATATTGAGGCTTTTATTCACCCTTTTCTCTGCCAGAAAGAAAGTCACATTCTTTTATTCTTGACATAACAAGTTATGGTAGATATGATAACATGGTGGGGAACAATCCATATACATTGAATAAATATATGAATGAAAGAAGTTGCATTTTGGTATGATATAAAAAACAGGTAAACTTTGATAAACTTTAAGCACAAAAATGAATCAAATTTAGAGTTTTATAGAGCACTGAGGCAACAATGTGGGTGATGATTTTTAAATGCATAATATTCTGATTTCATTCATTGTCAAAATTAGAAATATCCTTGAGAAGTTTTGATTAAATGCATAATTTCTTGATTAAGTCTTGTCTTAGTCCTTGATGTCCAAAGAAAATTGTATAGACTCTGTACTAGTGCAAAGACCCTTATCCTCATAGTTATACTTATCTGCAGAAGAATATTTTGCATTATATTTATATAGATAATTATTTTTGAAAAACTAACATTAAAATAACTAACATTAAAATATTAATTAAAGTCCTTACATGTTTAAAAAGTCAAGTAATCTATAAGTGCATTCCTCTGACTTTTAAAAATTGCTCTGTTTTTTAATGCAGTTGTCCTCAGTAAGATCACATTGTTTAAATAATTAAAAGCATCCATTATGATTATTATGGAAAATAGTAAACATAATATTACAAAAATTGAAAGAAATCATATTGATGTTATTTTGTGCAGAAGTAATATTTGCAAATATGTGAATAGGTTTGAGCAAGGTGGGAAGCAATCTAGAGATCAAGTGAAAGAGATGAAATGAGACTTTGGAATGATTAAAAGTTAAAGACGGAGCAGAGTAGAGAGAGGTTTCAGGGCAGAATATGACTAATTACTTTGAATGAAAAAAATAATTTTATATGACTAAAAGTGAAAATAGAAGCTAAATGCCTTAATCAATTTATATATAAATCAAGCAAAAAGTAATATCCTTCTGATAAAACTTATTAAGCAAAATTAAGTAAAATTCTCAATCAAACTTAAGACACTTTTTCTGGAGACGTTTCATTCACATTTTAAGTCTGCTTGTCTTAGAGATGCCTTAGATGTAACTCTATCCTAATGGGAGGTATTCAAGAGATCATGTTTAATTCTTCCCACTTCTTTCTGTGTGTGGACCTGCATGTCCCCCTTCAGGCTTTATGAACAATCACACATCAGCTGTTCTTTATAATCATCAACTATTGGTTTCACATGCTCATGATGATGGGACAATTTCCAACCCAGGTAATAATCTGTATCCAATTTATCTGACGGACTACTACGTCTTCTTCTGTCCCTCTCAAGCCATATTGCAAGCCACTGACCCACTAAATTTTCTAAAGACTACCTCTGACTACATGGCTTCCTTCTCAGAAAACTTCCTTGGTACCATATTGTTTATTAAATTAAATTCAAATTGCTCAGTAATTTTCAGATATCCATGATCTAGCCTTGGTATGTACTTAGAGCCTTCCTCCCACCATTCCCATATAAATATGCCACACTGGTCTATTCATCATATCCAGAAGAAAATTTATATTTTCTATTGTGTACACCTTTTGAGAAGAGTTGTATGGAAATGTATATTGATATTTTGAAGTCTTTACCTAACTTGAGCAAAATACAATTTATAAAATATGAATTCTGTAGTAATTTTTGGTAAAGGGACTTACTTCTTATGTGCAGAGTCAGTGTGCTAGTTACTAAGGATAAAGCCAAAAATATGATGGATAGTTTCTTACTCTCATGATCATCTTTCCAGCTGGTAACACCCAAATTACATATTCAATTGCACAGCTTATGACACTCACAGTGTGTTTAATGGATGGTTCCTCATCCATAAATTGTTACCACTCCATGTTTAAATAAGTACAGAGATTGAGCGGGGATAAAAGTTTAGAAGATTTCAAAGTGATGTGATACTGCCTCCGAGGCCAAGCGTGTGATCAGTGGACTGATCTCATTAAAAATTGGGGTATTGTTAAAGTTGCATGGTGCATCTCATGGGGAGTGAAGTGTGTGTTATTATTAAACTATGGACACTGGGGAGGCTGATTTCTCACCATAGATAGTTTGAGAAGTAATGACAAAACAAAATATATATTTCGAATTGTGTTAAGTGTCATGAATATGAAGCAGAAGATATATGGAAGCATATAACAAGATGACAATTTTGTGTAGTTGGAAGCTGAAGTTTCATGAAGAAAATATCACCTAAAATACTAAGAATGAACACAAATTAACTGAGCTATGGAACTGGGAAACATGTAATGAAAAAGCTTCCAAACAGAGGAGGAGCGTATGTCCAAGCCTCTTTCTGAGTAGTATACCTCTCAAGGAGTTTTGATGGTAAAATAGATAGCTTCTAATTATTACTTTTCTTCCTAGATCCTGAATTTACTGTTTGTCATGCTCATAAGTTCATTATCTGTTTTATTTTCATAAGTTATTATGAAATTTATTCTTGGAATCAAACATAAACATATTTTTACCCTATACGTTAATCGACAACTTGGAGGATAGTAACCAGGAAAGATGTCTTTTACTGGGGATGAGAAATCAGTATTTGTCTCTGGAATATGGCAACATGAGTCATTCTCTGGGGAAAAAGGACTTACGGTGCTAGAAATATAGCTTTCAAGTGGTCAGGAGTGTGGGAGTAAAATTAAAAGTGAGATCATGCTTGATAAAAATCTGCACTGTTATTATACGGAATGTCCCAACATCATCTGGTCCTCGGCAATGATAGTACACTATAAAAAGTGTGAATTACTCTATTAAAGGACATAAACCTCATTCACTTAACATGATCCTTATGCTAATCCCATTATATAACAGCTATACAGAGGAAATATTTTACACATTGTATTCTTCTTTATGTCTGTTCTTTGGTCTTTTGAAAAATAAATATATTTGCGTATTTTTTCATTCTGGGCTTGGGTGGCATGTTTTGGCCAACAATAATATTTTCGAGTCTAAAAGTTATATAGTTTACAAAGTACATATCTTACAGTAAACTTTAGGCCAAACATATTTAAATATTTTAATACTACATTTTACTAAACAAAATGATAATGTCAATCCATGAAAATCATGGGAAATCCATGCATCACATATCATCAAATGGGTATTAATTTTATTGCATGAAAGAGAATATTTTTTCATTTTTAATGGCCAAAGTATATAGCGAAAACAAAAATTCATATTGTTGGTGATCAATACAAGGCTTTTGATTATTTAAAAATCTATTATGAAAAACGAATATACTCTTGCATTCTTAATCCTTGATTGTTAATTGTTTCATAAAGAATTTTATTCTTTAAAATTATGTGTGATACACAGAATCAAAGTAAATTTAATGAGACATATTGCAATTTTGTTTTTTTTAAAATTGTAATTAGTTTTTTAGTAAATTTAATTTTGAGGACTATCAATGGATAAGAACTCCTCTTCTTAAGTGGCAGACCCAGTTGAATTCTTCTTGGGTGTAGATTTTCCTTGCTTAGACTAGGGAGAAAGGGAAAAAATAATGAATGCTACATACGTGCATTTTGATGTTCCCTAAGAGATGGGGAATTTAATTATGCTGATCTAATTATACCCAAATCTAGTTTGTCTGATTTGATTACAAGAAAATCTAGGTTTTGTGTAAGGTTACTGCTGAATCGGGACTACTTTAATTTCTGCCAAATCTAGTTTGCTTGCTCTTTTCATGACCAAAATTATCTAGCTTACAGCTACAACAAAATTAACATTTTGTTACACACAATATTTATCTGCATAATTCCACTACCCCCAAAGCAAGAAAATATAATTCAAAAACTTAAAGGAATGACTGGAATGAACATAAATAGCACTGAAGTTACAGAAGGCAAAATAAGAACTTGCAGGTTTTACGGATATGAAAAAAGCATTAGCTATTTCAAATGTAAGTAACTTCCTAGTAACTCTCTGTACATTTATATCATTCTTGGGCCCAGTGAGCCTCCCATTTGGAGAAAAGTTATATTGTTATTAGAAATAAGTGATGGCAGATTGGGAAATATAAACACAATGGCTTGCAAAGCAGGCACAATTTCTCAGAATACTGAGAATTTATTTTTAGCCTGGGGATATAGAGGCATATTTAGCTGTTCTCGACTCACAGTTTCTTGAGTTGCTGTCCACTTTCTCTAGTGAGAAAATAGAAACAGGGCAAAACATTTCCAGACTGTAAATTTTCTCAGGGAAACAACTGCTGCAGTTTATTTAAGAAGGATCTGGGTAAATCTCTAGTATATGTGCCACTTCAGCTTTTAGAAAACGGGCAGAAGGCTGGGCTTTTCCAGTTCAGTCTGTGACACCAGGTATTAGTTATTGCATCAAATAGCTGTGATACCTTTTGAGAAGGCTAAAAAGCATCGAGGAAATAGTGTCTTACAAATCGTATATGAGAAGAACTTAGAAAAATAAGATTTTTTTAACTAAAAATGATAATTTTTGCCCACCTTTGACTTAGAAGCTGACAGAATTTATATTTGTTTCTCTAATATTTTAGGAAACTATTCTGAAAAAAAGCAGACAAAAAACAACCAAACAAACAAAAACGGACATAGAATGTGCTATTATGTCCACCAAGTATTACAATGATAAATTTATGCTTAAAATAACTTGATTAGTGTTAATTATCAAAGAGCAGTAGCACCATTAATACAAAAAAATACATAAAATGAAAGCAAAATGAAAGGAAGGATATAGGAAACGAAAGAAAAAGAAGGAAGGAATAAATCACTGTAATCTAGAATAAAAGTTATATAATGTTTACCTATTATAAACATATATGAACATTATTAAGGAAAATTCTCAAACTTCACAATTAACTCTCCACACTAAACAGTTCACCTGTGCACAAGAGTAGACGTTTGTATGTACTTAACTATTTCATTGGACAAGCAGACAAGAAAATACTGCACAAAACGTGCTAGGGAACCAGATTGAAATACAAAAGAAATTTCTTTTCAACTAAATCTTTCACTCTCTCTCACTGTCATATGTATACACACAAATATATTTATGAGTTGTGGAAATTAGAAAAATTAAAATAATACTACTTAAATACACTAACTAATGAATTGAAATAAATCATGTAAGCAGAGCTAAGTAAATTAGGAAATCTCAGAAAACAGCAAATTCTACAGCAATTCAATTATTGGTGATCCATTACCCTTTGTTTCTTATTTTATTTTTTAAAGGAGTATTTTATCTTTAAAGGAGAATTCTGTTAAAATCCCTAGGCTCCAAAAAAGTCCCAAAGAGGGTAAAAGTTTGTTTTAAATGTTTTTCTCTAAGGCTATCCGATAAATACTCGGTAAAGCAAATGAACTTTAAGTACCTTCCAAACTCTGAGTTTCAATGATTGTACGAGATAATTAGATAACTCTACATTTAGAGTTATCTGTTACATAGTTTAGTAATGTCAACTCAAAAAAAAAAAAAGTCCTTGATTGTGTATCAGTAAAAAAGTGGGAAGTATATCGGACTGGACTCATCTCACTCCTGTTAATAAATAGAAATATAGAACATGTAATAAATAATGAATTGTTCTTAAACTTAATGCTATTGCATTGATGACATTCATGCATAGCACACACTTCCATTAGTGATTCATAAAAAGTGAAGAATTATCAGTCACCTAGGAAAACAAAGCCAGATTGAGAGGGAACAATTCACTGTGAATAGTTTCACTCCACCATAGAGCCCATCTCCTGGTAAAATAATTTGGGAAAAAACACTCAACATCTCTCTGGAAATATTGATATAAACTTCTTCCCTTAAGACACTGAATTTATTTAGCTTAAAAAAACCTCAAAAACATTAACCTCAAAACCTCAAGAACGCATTACATTCCTATCAAGTTTGAAGCTAAGCAAACCAAAGTGTTTTAAAGACATTCTTTTTCAAGTCATCCAAAATGAAAACTCATTAAGAAGCATTCAAAATAAGTGTAGAATGTTACAATCTGTTAGGGAAAAAAATCTTTGATGTTATGAGCTTAAATTTATTTACAGTTGGGCTTTATTGTTCAGGTGATATATTTAGACCTGAAATAAGTAAAAGCCAAAGGGAGTTTTGGAGGCATTTTTTCCCATAAAATTTATGAGCTATTGCTATTCATAGTAAATAATAATAATTTATTTTAATTTTTTATATGTAAAGCACTTTGCCAAGCAGTTTGCTTTCACTATGTAATTTGCCCCTGACAGTAATCCTATGAGGCAGGACTGTCTCCCAAGCAGGGGAAATTTGTCTTAGACAGGCTGTGTAAGTGGACCAAAATAATTTTTATACCAATTTACCTCCTCTTAAATATTATATTATATTGTAATGTTATTATATGTTATGTTGTTAGGAAATGTCAAGCACACTGCTTGAAACAATGAATCCAGTTTTACTAAAAAGCTAATTAATGAAATAAAATTAATAAAGGGAAACATGTTAGATCCAGAAAACACCTGGAAGTTCCCCGATTGAGGTGATTTTTATTTTATATAGTTCAAAATGTCAATACAGAAATCGCAAAGGCAAAATTCTCCAAAAAAACACAAACACAAAAGGAACCCATTTTCTCATAAAATCTCCTGAAATCACAGTGTTTCTCTTGGTAAAAGAGCATGAGATGATAGAATTTTGAGGTTACTTCACTATGTAAGTAAGTGCATCTAGAAGAGCAGACACTATGAAGAAAACAGTTAACAGACATGTTGATATATGAGCATAAAGAAGGCAGACTAACTCTGACATCGGTTACATTCTTCTCTGATTCTTTCCTTTCAAAGGAAAGAATATGCATAATATTAAAATGTACAGGAAAAGTGTTCATCTGGTTCATGGTCTAAGAAATCATTTTTACGTTAACTTGTCAACTAAATTTTGATACAAATATTTTCAACTTCTTAATAGAATTCATAAATTTTTGTGGAAATATTTGTAGAAGAGACAAAGACTATTCAATACAAATATTGATTCTCATGCTTTGTTTGCTAATATAGAATTTAAATCATAAATGCAAATATGACATTCAAAGTTTTTTCTTTTCAGACTGAGAACAATATTTCTCTATAATACTATACCAAAACTATTCAAATTTCTGTACCAACAGCGTTGCCTCATCTGGATTTTTTTGCAAAACATTTAAATACTCAAGGTAGGATCTGTTGCAACAATAAATGGAATAAGTTGTTAACTTTTCAATGATGAAACTTCTATCATTAATGATAGTTATATGATATGTACAGTTAATACTGGTAATGATATTTTAAGACAGAGGATTTATTAAAAATGGGAAATTGAGAAGACTTAGGAGAAATATAATCTGGAGCAGACTTTTGGGAACATGTCCATTTTATTTTCATTCATAGAACTTTTGCCTTTACATGAAAAGCAATTTTCTTGAGAACACTTAAGGAACAAAAGCAAAGTGCTGTTTTGAAATTCATGAATCAGGTGACAATACTTCCTCTCCTGAGGTAATACTTTACTTTGTTATTTCTATTGTTTGTTTATATTCTGCCAGTAGGAATTTGAGTAATAATTTGTTGATAATTCCTCAAGGTAAGAGGATTTATATTACCACTCACACAGAAAAAGGATCTGTTAACATAATAGGTATCTGGAGTACTCCCATTGAAGCAATTCTTTGCTTTACATGTTTCTAGTTTACCTTCATACAGAGTTAGATTATATTAGAAAACATCTGATAGTTCTTTAGCCACATTAGGAGTTTCTTTTGCAGTTTTTAGGTGAGCATTTGAAGTATTTTCCTTTCAGAAAGCCAAGCAATTAAACAACGTGATTGGTGTGCTAGAATAAGAAGACAATTATAGTAAATTATAACTTGTACCATTATTAGATTTCTATTTTATTTTTTTTATAAATGCCCACTTCTGTAAATAATTAAATGTGCTATAACATTCTTAGTAAAAAAGATAGAATAATGTACATAAGCCTCACCTCTCCCTAATCCCCGTTTTATTACTTTCAAGAAACCAATTTCTAAATATCAAAACAAGTAAAAGCAAAAAAATAAAATACAAAAAGGAATAAGGAATCTACCTTATCTAACTTGTTGACAGGAATTCAATCAGTTTCTAAAACTGGAAATTTCCATTGTCCCTGAAAACCTAGCATATTCCAGACTGCCAAATTAGTATTTAAACTATGGGCCTCAAAATGGATCTTGCCATTTTTTTACACATGAAGTGTACATAGGTTGTCAGAATCTTATCTACAAAACTTAGACCTGAATCAATGTTCAAATAAAAAATAGAATTTCTATATGATTGGGAAAGTAATAGTAGATGCCTTAGTAATGTCACTGAAGTTCCTTCAATCCTAAATCACACTTTTAAGAAATGTGAGAATATTTTTAAGACCCAAGAAGAGCAGTAATTTTAGACATAAACATAAACTTTACATTTGAGATCCACATTTCAGTAATTTTTCTCCTTAATTGTCTTTCTGATAATTTATGAAATTAAATTTGATAATGCTAAGCAGAACAATAGGAGTATAACTTATATAAGGGTGAGAGTTTATTTTTGAAATATTAACCAATTCTACTTAACACTCAATTTTGTATTACTCCTATTTTTTCTATTCAGAAACTGGAACCTGCTTTATTTATTCCTCAGAAAACAGGTAATTCAATTCATGATATGGATTGCAATATAACTTATTATTTGGAGTTAGAAAGTGTTAGCTCTGTGAAAAGAAGAAAAGTTCTGATGAAGACACCAGAGCTGGAAGAAAACAACATGATGTTTGGTTAAATTATCAAACTCTCAGATTACATGATGGGCCTTTTGTGTTGCATATTAGGAGTGAGTAGGATAGCAAACAAGTAGAATTGTTGAATCCTTGAGCGAAGATTCTAGGGGTGATAGATAGATGATTGAAGATAGATGGAGAACAGGTAGGTAGGTGGCTGTGGGATTTGTGAGGACAATGGAATCATTACTCCTCTTCTAAGCAAAGTGTGATGTGTGGTATCAAGGCCCTAGTGTACAAAGGGCATATGGCATCTATGGTAGGATCAAACTACCCTGACCGTAGTGCTAGAGAACTGAAATGATACCAGTGTACCCTAAATAATAGGCCACAAGTGATAAAGGATCTTAATGCCACGGAATACTATGTGCCTCAAAAATAGCAAGATAAAACCTGGGAACCAGGTTTTAAGGACAGAGAGTCCTTAAAATAGCTGACTTTGATCCAGATCAGAAAAAGAGCAAGAATGTGAGAAAATATAGCAATCGTTGTGAGAAAATACAACAGTTAGCCACATATAACTTGGGTGAGATATCAAAATAACTAAAAATATCACAGGAGATGGCATCATAGGTGGGTAAAGACATGAGTTCTTGGCATTATATTTGTCTCCACAAACTTAGACCCAACTCCAGTAGAAGGGCAGAGAGGGAGATCCAAATTTATTGACATTAACTTTCTACCACTGAGAAGAAAGCAAGCATGGATAGATAATGTTTTATAGATGATTTTATGTATTCAGATTTGTTACCACTGCACATATTATCTGAGAAACAGTAATGCTTACCTTTAGACAAATCTCAAACAAATTATTAATGAATCATCTTTTATAGATGACAAGTATTATAAGAGTTTGAATGTTTATAATGAGTTCATATTCAGAATCACTTCAACATAATAGCAATAGCATGGCCTTTTTCAATTATAAATTGAATTTGAATGGTTATGTCTACTTGTTGATAATTAATGTGCTGAAAACAGCAAAAAGTTATTTAATTTATGTCAATTCAGCCTGATTAAGTGTAGTGATTTCTCATTTCATAATACAGCACATTTACTGTAAAATTAAATAAAATAAGAAATGTTATCAGATATATGTATTTATCTCTGTTCTAATTCCATGATAAAATAGAGACATGTGCTCTATAACTAGTAAGGGGAAGAAAATATAAAAATAAGATTTGGATGATTGTACTGTATTAAATATCAAATGTGATTATCTTAGTGCTAAAGAAATTATTGTTCTGTTTGTTCTGTTGGTAAGAATTACTTTAGAATAAATTTAATTGGGAAAATATTAGAAAGTAAGGGATTTGACTTATTTTTTTTTTTTTCCTTAGCTGATAGGTTGGATAGTGAAGCTGTCCAAGTCCAGGTAACCAGGAAACAACAGATATCAAGAACTTGAAGAACCTGGATATTCGTGACAACACAGTAAATAAAAAGTCAAAAATAGAGATTATATATATATATATACACATATATATGTGTATATATATATATATGAAAATCTGGTAGAATTAGGCCTTTATAGGTATTTAATAAATGTCTCTTGAGTATATATATTATCTAAGAAAAATTAGATAATGAAAAAAATCCAATCAGTTGTAGACATTTGTTCACATACAATAATCATAGTTATTCACATGCGACATTTTCATTTTGGGTGCCATAACATTCAATTTACATAACGTTTTAAATTTGATGGCTTTTTTATTCTAATTACATTTATTTAATTTAATTATGATCAAGTGATATAGGGTTGGACATTGTTTGGATGGGTAGTTTACCTTACACAGCCAGATGAAAAATAATTCATTTAGGAGCAAAATAGAAAAACCATATTAACAAGTCCAAGGTACTGACTTCTTTGACAAAAATGTGACAAATCAGTAACATTAAAAATCTAGATGCCTGGGTAGCACATAAGGATGGGAAAAAGATACAATAAAAGTGGAAACAAAATGAGAATGTCCAAAGAATTGGCATAAACATAACAAGAATGTAAAAATATGGTTCTGTTTATGTACCTGAAATTATAAGGGTATGTACACACCATGTGAAATGGTGCTACCGTGAAGAAAGTTTCTGTAAAGTAAAAGTATGTTCCTATAGAAATTTAGTAATGAACAGTCTCTTCAGCTTAGAAAGCACCTTTGGTACAGACCAATTGACAATTGAGAACATTTCTGTTGCGATAGTCTTCTTGTTTGAGGAGGCTGATTAAAACAAAGGCCCGGTGTTATAACATTACAGTGTACTGTAGTACTACCTACAATGATGACATCCGAAGGTAACACTTGGAAAAATCAATCTATTCATTGGAAGTAATGTCCATGAAAAGAGATCTAGACCATACATATGCTATGTATATATACGTGCTAATATACATGTAGCATTTATAGATATGCACAGATACATAAATATATATGTATGTATCCATGCTGTGCATCTCTCTCATATATATATATATACACACAAACCATATTACATTTATGAAAGGAAAAATATTAATAATTGAATACTTTAATAGTGTCCTTCAAGAGTTTTATCTATTTTTTAAGTTAGAAATCATCTGCCACTGGCCTTATAGTCTTGTTAAATCTTTAAGTTGTTTTTAGCATGAGGTAGTGCAGAGTTGTTGACTCAGGGATTAGAATAGAGTTTATATATCAGTGGAGTTAATATTTTAAAAACAAAAACAAAGAACAACTCAATGTCATGCTCCAGTATGTGCTAATAGAAATATATACATGTCACAATAGTACCCAATTTACTTCCTTAAAAACGTCTACACTACTATATGCAAATTCATAGAGACAACAATTCTCATTCACCTAGGAGAATGGATGTTGAAGCAGATCACAGAAGCAGTGAAAAGTATTCATTGCTGTCACTCAAAGTGAAATTCCCATCATGACACTCCAGGGTGATGTGGGCAAGCAGACCCCTCCAATGGCTGGCTGAAATATAAATATAATACATTCACAATAAGACCCATGCTGAGCAGTGTAAATATCATTCCTAACTAATTCAACCCCTAAAAATTAATGTTACAATCGACCTTTAAGCCCAGAGGTCCAATGGAATAGAATTGCTAATTGATAATTTGATTCATCTATGAAATGTTTAAGCTGCCAATTATTCACTTCCTTGAAACACCCAGATTGGATGAAAATAGTAGTCTCTATGTACAAGGTAAAAATAAATTAATACTAAAATTAATAATGCTGTAGTAGAACCATGAGTGGTTAAGAATTCAATGATAGAATATAAATGAACAGTAGAAGAATCTCTTAGTATAAATGTGTTATACGCTTATGAAAAAGAACACATTCACTGTTATCAGCAGTGTTAAGTAATTCTACTCACTTCCCTCTTTTGACTTTTATCAGATCTGTTTAAGCCCTCGTACCATTTGGGGGTCATTTCCCAGAGGAGTAGACTAAGATTCCACCTTCTCATGTGCTTTGAAAACCACGTCTTATATACTAAGAATAGATTGCGGCAATGACATATTTGCCTGGAAATGAGAAACTTGCATGAGTGGTATAAAGATGAAAGAGCATTTCAAAACCCTTTCAATCATGTTCAATCATGACCGTGAACTTCTGCAGTGGTGGCTGGTATAATGGAGTTGTTGCAACCATCTTCTGACCCAACTATTAATGCTAAAAGATTATTTCATTTGTTTTGTTATATTCTGTTTTTCCTGATCCCCCTAAGCGACCTCGTTTTCTGACCATTTTCCAAGCCTAATTGTCTAGTTTCAATCAAATTTGTCAATCACTAACATCATTAATTCATTCATTTATTCAACACATATTTCTTAAGGGTCTACCATGTGACAGGCATTGTGTACATTGCGAAGGTACAACAGTGAATAAAACAAAATCTCTGCTGTCAGCTTATATCCTTTGGGAGAAGACACAAAATAAAATAAAACACATAGTCTATCATATTGTGATAAGTGATACAAAGCAAAATGAAGAAATAAAACAAGGGCATGGGAGGTTCTATTTTCAACTGGGTGATATAGAAATTGCCTTTGATACACTGATATTCAAGCAAAATTCTGGGGAAAAAGAAGTATCTAACTAAATGAATATGTGGGGGTAACTATTTTCAAGTATAGGTAACAAGATCAAAAGTCCTGAGGTGGTTTATGTGGATTGTGTTGAAAGAACAAAAAGGTACCACTGGAGTATAGCATTTTTAATCTTCCAATGCATCCTTATTGCTTTATGAAAGCCAGAGTTAGTTTCGGTTGCTTGTGTCAGGAAGCATCCTCACTGATGTTATCAGAAACATGTAAACACGTAGAAATAGGTCTCTGAGATTAAATTTTAGGACTTATTCTTTTTGAGATATTTTTAAATTGCACATGTAACTATTAATATCAATTCTTGTAATTATCTATTTTTCATCCATACATCATCTATCTGTCTCATCTATCTATCTACCTATCATTTTCTGATACTTTTAAATTGTGAAACATTCATGTCCTTCTTTATTTTGTATCGGAAGATGGCACCTACTGGTGATATTTAAAATTACTGCCAAAGTAAATGAGCGGAATACAAAAGAAGTTTCTACTTTATGACAACTGTAAGTAAGTTTGAAAACAAGAACCGTCCCCCTAAAAAAATTCAAGGATAATTATGACATAAAGGAGATCTTGGTAAAATCAGGATGAATGTAAAACTCTTTTGTGCTTTACATTTTATTTACAACTATATCCTTTTTGTTAATGCTAGACACTGCAATTGTTATGATATCTTGCTCTCTAGAAACACTGAAAGAATTTGCTCTGCCTATAGTTCTCTTAATTTCTTTACTTTTTTAAGACATAATCATGATCTTAATAACTCTTACAAGAATATTTTAGAAAAGCACAAAGAAAAGCATGAAATATTTTACCTACTTTTACATAATTTCTGATCTTTACCAGCAGTTTGCTTCCTGAATCAAATGGGTGAAATCCATGCACAAAAACAAAAATAGCAATGACAAAATCACAGTTAACAGGACTAAAGGATCAATGAAATAGTTGGGAAATAAAAGTAAAATATAACCTTTATTAGGAACTTCAGGGAAAACTACAAGGAGAATATTACATTTATAGAGGGCATTTAGCATGAATTGAATTTTAATAAAAAGAGAAGTAAAATTATTAGACTCTCACAAAACAAGAAGAGAAAAAGAGCAAAGGAATAGATGAGAATATTCAGCAAGAGTATGTGATGTTTGGTGTGGTTGGAAAATGTTTCATTCAAGACTGAAAGGGAATTCAAAGTAAAGAGAGTACCTTATTCAGTCAGTGGAGAATAATTAGTAGTTAGGGAAATTCTATGTGTGTGCCTAGGCCTATACAATACAAAGAGGTGGGGAATTAATGGTATTTAGGGCAGTATATTTTATTTGCCCCAGTAAACTATTTCTGAAGATACAAACTGAGGTACTGACAATGTCTACTTAAGAACAATATAGGAAGAATCGTTAGCAATTTTATTTAATAGGCTTTTATAATTAATCAAATATTGGCCATGATGAAGTTGTTCAAAGTAAGTTTTTAGATTTCTAATCCAGTAGGTTAGTAGTTCAAATAATTGCAAGGATTGATGGACTAATCAAAGACTGATTAGATGAATTTAAGAGTAAAATTTAATGATAATTCAGAAATTTTTATTAAAAAACAAAGTAGAATTGTGTTAATATACTAATCAGCCGGAAACTTACATCTCAAATCTAGAAGAATCATCAAAGTAGGGGTAAATATTGGGAAGTTATTATAAAAATATATATGCAACAAATTATTTTCAATATGAAAAAGAAAGGAAAAAGTAGTAACTGAGGTTAGTATAAGACCAAAGACTGAATTTGGGGTCATAATTGTCATTTTTTTTCTTGTTTCCTTTCTTTCTTCTTCTTTTTTTATTTTTATTTTTATTTTATTTATTTTTTATTTATTTGTTGTTGTTGTTGTTGTTGTTGTTGCCCGGGTTATAGTCTAGAGTACAGTGGCATCATCATAGCTCACTGCAATCTCAGACACCTGAGCTCAAGTGATCCTCCTGCCTCAGCCTCCCAAGTAGCTGGGACAACAGATACAAGCCTCTATGTACAGCTAATTTTATTATTTTTATTTGTTTGTAGAGACAGAGTCTCACTCTTAATCAGGCTGGTCTGGAAAGCCTGACCTCAAGCGATATTCCAGCCTCGGCCTCCCAAACTGCTAGGATTACAGGCATGAGCTACCGTACCTAGCCTTATTATTTGTCTTTATGAGCAAAATGCAACAATGAATAAAACTGTGAAGTAAGAGATGCAGAAATAATGTGAAAGAAAAGAGTAACAAAAATCAATGGAAAGGTATTTCTATTAATATATCGAGAATTCTTAATGTTAGTAATCATTAAATCAGTCATAAAAGCAGACATTTTTTTCTTTTTGTAATATATTTTTATTGTGGTACAATACACATAAAATAAAATTGCCGTTGTAATAGTTTTTATGTTTATTATTGACTGCTATCAATTACATTCACAAAATCATTCAACCATCACCACTGTCTAGTGCCAAAATGTATTACCCCAAGTAGAAACTCTATACCCTTTAAGCAATAACTCTCCAATTCCTTCTACCTCCAGCCCTTGATAACCTCTAATCTACATTCTGAATCTATAAATTTTCCTATTCTAGATTTTTCGGATAACTACTTATCTGAAATATCAATGTGTCCTTTACTGTCTGGTTGATTTTACTTAGCATATTGTTTTCAAGGATTATCTACATTGTAGTATGTATCAGCACTCTATTCCTTTTTATAGTTAAATAATATTCCTTTGTATGTATGCACCACCTAATGTTTATCTAGTCATCTGTTGATGGATGTTTGCTTTGTTGCTATTTTTTGACTATAGTGAATAATGTTGCTATGAATACAGGTATGCACATATTTGTTTAAGTCCCTAATTTCAATTCTTTTAGGTATACACCTAGGAGAGGAATTTGCTAGGTCACACAGTTATTCTATGTCTAACTTTCTGAGAAATCACCAAACTTTTCTTCATCAGCTGCATCTGATGCATTTCTACTCACAATGCCCAAGTGTTCAAATTTCTCCACATCCTCATCAAAACTTGTGATTTTTCATCTTCCTAATTATAGCCATTCAAGTAGGTGTGAAGTGGTGTGGTTTTGATTTACATTTTTCTGTTGACTAATGGTGTTCAACTTTTTTTTCACATGCTTATTGGCCATTAGTCCATGTTATCTGGATAAATGTCCACAGAAGTTCTTTGTCCATTTTTTAATTGGGATCTTCGCGTTGTTGTTGAGTTTTAGGAGATTTCATATATTCGGGATGTTAATCTCTTGTCATACATATTGTTGGCAAATATTTTCTCCCATTCTGTGGGTTGGTCTTTATAGTGTCCTTGATGCAAAAAAGTTTTTTAAAAAATTCAATGAATTACAATATGCCAATTTTGTCTTTTTTGCTTGTACTTTTAAAAATTAGTGCCAAATACACAGTCATAGATACTTGTCCTTATGTTTTCTTTTAAGAAGTTCATAGTACGAACCCTTAAATTTATGTTTTATCTGGTTTGAGTTAACTTTTATATATGGTGTAGGAGTTTGACTTTAATTAATACAATCTTTTATTTATTCATTTATTTATTTTTATTTATTTATTTTTATTGTTGTTATTATAGGGGTACAGATGTTTAGGTTATGCATGTTGCCCTTGCCCCCAGTTCCCCCCAAGTCCCAGTTTCAAGCGTGTCCATCTCTTGGATGGTACGCATTGCCCTCTTAATACAATCTTTTATTAATACATGTATTAATACATGAGAATATCCAGTTTTCCTAGCAACATTTATTAAAGAGATTCTTACCTCCATTGAATGGTAAAGCCATATACTGATGTCACTAACTGTTATTATAGAATTATTTTCAATTCTGGCTATATTTGCTTCATATATGGGGCTTTATTGCTAGACATATATATATATATATTTATAATTGTTATAACTTCCTGACATATTGAAATTTTTATGAATGTATGATGTCCTTATTTTCTTCTTAAAACCATTTTTTACTTAAAACCTTTTTTATACAATGATAATATAGTCAGCCCAGGTATCGTGTGATTACTATTCATATGAACTGTCTTTTTTCTGTCATTTACTTTCAACTTATTTATGTCTTTGTACCTAAATTATTCTCTTATACACCATATGTACATAAGTAATGTTTTCTTTTTTAGTCTGCCAATCTATTAAAAATCTCATAAAAAGTACATCTTTATGCATTGCATACTCATTTTATATATTTACAGTTATTGTTTTCATCTGACTTTTAAATCATACAGGAAAACAAAGAGTAGTGACAAACCTAATGTAGTGAAGCTGGCTTTCATACTTACTTATATAGTTACCGTTGCCAATATTCTTAATTCCCTCATATGGCTTCAAATTACTGTCTAGTGTTCTTTCATTTCAACTTGAAAAATTCCCTTTAGTGTTTCTTGTAAGACAGGTATACTAGTAACAAATTTCCTCGGTATTTTTTTTTTTATTATTTCTGAGAATATTTAAATTTCTCCTTTATGCTTGAAGGATAGTTTCATTGTGTATAGAATTTGGGGTTGGGAGTTTTGTGTTCTACCCAGTTTTCAGGACTTTAACTATATCATTCCACTGCTTTCTGGCCTCCATTATTTCTAATAAGAAATCAGCTGCTAATTATATTGAGAATGTTTTGTACCTTATAATTCACTTCTCTCATGTTGAGACTTTAAATTTCTCTTTTTGTCTTTGTCTTTCAAAAATTTGAATATAATTATTCTCAATGTGGATATTTTTGAGATTAATCCTGCTTGGAGTTTGTTGAACATTTTGATGTAAAAAAATTGTTAGAATATTCTTTCTACCTCCTTTTCTCTGACTGTTCCTTTTAAGACTCCCATAATGAATATGTTTACTCTCTTGATGATGTTCCACAGGTCCCTTGTGATATGATCTGTACACTTTTCTTTATTCTTTTTCTTTCTGTTCCTCAAACTGTATAATTTTTATTGTCTGATTTTAAGTTCACTAATTATTTTTTCCGACTGCTTATTTTGCTGTTGAAGACCTCTTGTGAATTTTTCATTTCAGTTATTGTACTTTTCAGCTCCAGAAGTTCTATTTGGCTCCTTTATATAATTTATATGTCTTTATTGATATTTTAAGCTTCTGTATCATGTTTTTAGTTTCCTTTAATTCTTTTCCGTAGTTTCCTTTAGCTCTTCAAACAATTATAAGACAGTTGGCTTAAAGTCTTTGTCTAGTAAGTCCAATGTCTGGGCTTCCTCAGGGACCATGTCTGTCAATGATTATTTTTTTTCCTGTTTTCCTTTGAATGTTTAATACTTCTGATTTCTTCATATAGCTTTGTGATTTTTTTTGTTAAAAATTGGGCATTTAAATATTATAATGTGTTAACCACTCTGACTATCAGATAGTCCCCTTTCCCATTGTTTGCTATTTTGATTATTACGGGCTTAGCTTGTGTTCAGCCAGAATTTTGGCTGAGATTGCCTCATATTCCAGGGGAATTTTTAAGCTGACATTCACTGATTCAACCTTAATTCATTGCTATAAGACTTTGACTGTTTTCTAGAGTTTTAACAGAGTTGGTTCCATAAGTTTCTGATTATTCATTTTTATATTTCTGGTGAAAGACTGGAGTTTGGAGCTTCCTGCTCCACTGTTTTCCTGGTGTCACTCCCCAAAGCAAGCATGTTTAACATATGCAGTCCATTCTTCTTCCCAGAATGATGCATGGATTTTTATTTCTTCATATGATATTATTACTAAGATATTTCAATATAGCTTCAAAATTATAAAGAGCTACACTAAAATCACCTTGTAATTTCATTATTAGCTAATGTTTATAATAATAGACTAATAAGAGTGAAATAAATGAGTATGTTTGGTTCTGTGCATTAGTTATGTAAAGGCTCAATTTTTTGACCCCAGTGATGTATTGGCTTAGTTTAGAGTGCTATTCTTATTTTTGATGACATGATTTAAAGCCAAAATACATTTATTCCCATATAAAATGTAAAACAGTTTTCTTTAGCTAGGCTTCCTTAGATGAAGATATTATACCTTATTGGCAAAAATGTTCACTTATATTATCACAAAATGTGGAATATGTTAATTTCTGGCCATATGATATGAACTATTAATTCTCAGTATGCATTTAGTGTGATCCATGCATCTAAAAATTAGGTTTTTTTCATTTTTATAATTTAACTCCTAAATACTCATAATCAACAATTAGCTGGACCAGCAACACTTTTGTTAATGAACCTGACATTGTGAACATATCAACAACACTTTTAACAGGCAACATTATCAAGACAAAAAAATCTTGTGTGTGTGTGTGTGTGTTTATAAAACCACATTTAAAAAGTACTTCAAGAAAAGTTATGTTTTAAAAAAATCAAATGTACAAAATAAAGCCAGCCCTTATGCTTATTTTATATATCTAAGGAAATACTTTGAAATTCCTACACAATATGTGTAAAAATGTGAGATGAAGCTCTCATACCACAAGGTGGCAGATTAAGGCCACTAAACTTGTATTGTTTGCAATAGCAAGGTTTTGCATTCTCTTTTATATATGTGTTAGATTTTATAGAACTTTTAATAAAATAATAGAAACTATGAACAATTTTGATATAAATGAATAATTAGAATGCTGCCTACAGCAAATATTTTTTAACTGTGAATCTTTTTCCAGTTTTGCCTATTAAGATATATAAATATTGTTTACTAGAGAATTATTATGTAATTTAAATATGTATAAAATTCCTACAGTACCTTCAAATATTCTGTGTATTCACAAAATATCAAGATATACCAAACAGGCTTTGGCTGTATTTCTGCATAAAATTGATTTTTTGATGATGTTTATGAATTATGAGACAATCAGTTATAAAAAAATAAGCAAACTAAAAATAAAATAAAATAAAACAGACTTAAAATATTTTTACCTTGTTATCAGCTTATTTCAGTGCCATTATTTAAAATTCTTGAATTTCTGCCTTCAGGATTCTTTCTAATCTTGAATACCAAAGCCTCCAATAAAAGCCTATTATGACTTCAAGTGTTGCTTATATTTTAAACTATATGATGCAACTGTATCCCTATATAAATATTTGCATTGTGTTAGAATTATCATCATAGAATCAAGAATATTCCCTGATAGAAATAAGAAAATTTTCCGTAAGAAGGTGATGGAATTCTCAGATATAGATAGCATCTGGTGAGAAGCTTCCTAGCCATAAACAAAACCACACATTTAGCAAATAGCAAGATGTCTAAAGCAGCTATGTACTAGAATGTGCATGTGGTTATCAAGGCTGGAAGTTGAGACTGAGAATAAGTTTTGAAGGACAACTTATTCTCATAGGAAACACATGGATGATCCAATTGGTGTTGGAAAACATTTTAAAGTGTTAAAATAGGAGATTGCTATAATTCAATTTAACATTTATAAAGGTCAAACTCGAAGCCCTGTGGAAGATAATATGGACTGGAATAGTGGTATGAAGGAGCAGAATTTGGGTCCTAGAAATATCAATTAGGAGGCTTTTCTAATATTCCTGATAAAACATAAGGAAGATTCAGGCATGGGAAGTGAAGAGGGAAAAGATGCCTGAGATATTGAAGTAATCGCATAGGTGGGTCTACAGAATTCTTAATTAATCAATCAGTTAGTTCAAAGATCATTTACTTATTCCCTCAACAACTTAATTGAGTTCCTACATTATGCCAGAGACATTTTTAAACATTGGAGTTAAAATGTTGAAAAAGACAAAGTCCCAAGTATTCAGAGCTTGCTTACTGTTGGGAATATATACACACCAACACGTATCTTATAATTTCATACCCACACTTTTCTTATAATTTCAGATTGTGGAGGAAACATACAAGGATATGAATGAAATAAGTGAGGATGCTATTTGAATATTTGCCTGTGATGAAGTGTTCCAAGTAGCGGAACCTAAAAGTTATAACAACGCTGTAGCAGAAATAAAACTAATGTGTTTTAGATACATCAGAGAGGCCAAAGTTAGTAGACAGAAATAAAAAAGGGAAAGGATTTTAAGATATCATTTTTCAAATCAACTAATAATTTATGAATCAGCATTGTATAGAATTGGATATGTAGAAATGAACAAAACCATTTTTTGGCAGAATTGTCAGTCTAGTGAGGAATTTGGTGTGCCAGAAGAGGGGTATGAACCAATGTAAGTAAAGAGAAATGTCTAGGAATGTGAGGAAGAAAGAGGAATACATCAAGAATGATGTATTCAGTCGTTTCTTGCTAGAAATTAATACTTGCTAATAAGCCGTTCTATAACAATGCCATCAACCTAGATAAAAAATGTCACAAGAGAAACAGTTGTTACTGGTGCATGATGGAGCCATGGCAGTAATGAGTGCTGCTTTTAAGATACAGAATTTGCTATACTGTGGAACAATTAGGTGAGGATGTCAGTGTAAAATTAATCTTAGAGAAAACGATGCATAGTAAATATTTTAAATATAGAATATAATTAGAGTAAGTGTGAAACACAGCCCTATTCAAAGTTAAAAAGAAAATTATATTAGGTTGAGGAACAAGAGAAAGTTACCAAGATTATACCGACTGATACAGGACTTCAAGAGTGGGTAGGGTTTTTGCAGAAATAAAGTATGCAAGGGAGAGAGAGTTACTCAAGCAGAAGGAATAGCATAGACACAATGAAGGAAATTAAAAAAGGTGTGGGAGATTGGCTATTTTAGCAACAATAAATGGTTTATTTTTTACTTGTGCATAGGCTATAGATAAGTAAGATTTCCATTATCATCATCGTATAAATGTACCGATTCAACTAGTGAAATGGGTCTCTCATTCATTCACTCAGTGTCCGTATATTTTCATCTAGTCTGCGTGGTATCAGTATTAATACAAAGGCAGACTGGGGAATGAGAAAAGTAAGACAGAAATTTAAAAAAAAAAAATGCTGTTTCTAAGGTTGAGAACATAGAGATTACATTCATGTATAAGAAGAGGAAAAAAATTCTTGCACAAACATCAAAAGCTCTCTGAGCAATAAAGTATCAGTCTAAACAATTCTCTAATACAATAACCCTATAATTCTATGGGCTGAATCTAGACCCAACTGTAGATTGGAAAGATCATCTATGCTAATATAAGACACATATTGACTAGAGGGGTGGAATGCCACACAAGCAACAAGCTAGATGACAGAGCTAACATAGAAATATATAGATTTCATAAATTACTACTGTAATGAAATTTAGGCAATGTTCAAGGAGTAAACTTTTTAATTAGATGTGATTTGCTATAGTTGATATGGTAGACTTTGTTTTTTTTCTGGCAGACTGGGAGAAGGGAATCAACCATCGAGGAAAAGAAAGATGCCCAATGAATGCAAAAAGGAATAATAGTCAAAAACTATACATGTAATAATTTCTTCCTTGATCTAAGAGTACAGTAATGCTATTAGTCTGGATAAAGATTTTGAGAACAAAAATACTGACGATGCAGGCTAAGGAGATGGTAGAACAATAAGTAGTCATGCATACATGCATACATATATATTATATATATGTATATAAAATTTACTATTTGCAGGAGAGTTACAATGAAACACACAAATGAGAACTTATAACTCAGAGAAATGGTCATATGGTAAACATTGACATTGATATTGACATTGATGTATCAGGAAGATATTAATTTCATTTCTGCATTCTGAGGCAAAGGGCAGAAAACGCCTTCGAATTTGCATTTCCATCTGTCCGAACATTGTATTGCAGTCAACATTTATATAGCTCCATGCTCATTTCATTCTTATCTCTGTTTATATGTCATTTTCACAAAGAGGTCTTCCCTCACAAACCTATCTAAAATAACCTCCGGTCATGACTTTTGCTCTGCCTTCATAATGCACTTAGCATTTCCCAGCATTATATTACGTATGCTATTTGCCTGAAGCTATTAATCTCAAATAATTTACTAATAATCCTGGAAGCAGGGCAGATAGACTACATAGCAGATAAGATCTCACTCTAGCCATTACTACAATTATAAAAATTGATTGCTATGAACTTCACTCTACAAAATTAAGATAAAAATATTTTGCCTGTTTCAATGATCAGAACAATAATTTCTTAGCTTAAGTATAAATAATAAAACCATAATATGAAATTATACTCCTGCTTCTGTGCTTTCTATATCTGTGATATTGAATTTATTTTGGTGACTATTAATACAAAGGCCGAATTCTTCTTACCCTTTACATTCTGATTGCAAATAAGTAGATTCTATAAAATATCTGGAAACTATAGTTTATGTAAGTGTTGTGCAGAGGCACAGATATGTAGACCAGGTGGTACTCTATGTGGTTTCTTTGACATTATACCTTTGGTTAGATAAATCCAACCTTTTGACATTAGCCAACACTAAATGGAAAGAAGATTATTGTTCTAATATGAGCTTCTGTTAGAAACAAAAAAATATCTAATGCCTGTATTTCTTCCATCATAAACTTATATTTGTTAGTAAATGTTAGTTATGTTTAGTAGTTAGAGATACTTACGAGAAACCATAT
>RJWJ010006105.1:0-64346 GCA_004363605.1 Indri indri
ATGCCCTATGTACTAGCTCACAAGCACTAAAAACTGGCCCTTCCCAAAATATGCCTCCCATTGTCCTACCAAACCACCAAAAACTCAGAATACTGTGAGCGACTCATGGCTGCTGCCATAGCGCCTGCTGTATGTTACGTGCAAAGAGTAGCTTACAGTGCCGTCGGTACCTTAGCATGAGTCTATCTGACATAACAAACTCAGCCTTGACTCACGCAGAGTGAAAGGACATAACTGATTTGAGGGGAAGGCTGCCGAAGGGGACAGTCACCAAAGGGAGACCCTGGAATTACCTTCTCACCCTCGAATTGAACACAATCCTCTTCCATCCCAGATGTCCACTGAAGAGATCAGACAAACACGGCTGCATGGTCCAAGCATGTGGTGATTTTTATTAAGAATAACTTTGGTTCTAAGAATTCCACCCTCAATTCTGTAATACTTTCCATTAAAAACAATTATACAAGAGCAAATACAAAAAATATTAAATTATGAAAACAAACCCATTAAGGCTCCCTTTATATATATTATATACACTCAAACAAGTCAAGATTTTTCAGAGTAGAAGAATAAAGTCAACTGTTATAGCTTAGAAAGCAACACTACTTTACTACTATGAGACTATAAAACACGGAACTATTTTAAGAAAACCACAGAGTGGAAAAATGGAGCCATTTTTGCCAAAAAGCGGCTCAAAGCACAAAACTGCTCAGCTGTGGAGAGTCCTAAGGGTTGGACTGCATGATATTAAGGTAGGAGGGGCGATTGCGGCTTGTGAGCCCAGCTGACCTGACAACTTCCAAGAGCTTCCCTACCTGCACACTGTAGCATAAGACACCACTTCACACTATTTACAAGTCTTCTTTTGGCTGGATCTTGTATGACTAACTACAAATAATTCTGAGAAATTTCAGTGAGATTAGGAAAGGAATGCCTTTTTAATTAACTTTTTCCCAGTGAAGAATGAATTCTACGTAAGTTCTAGGAACAGAATTCCTAGAATTCCTGAAAGGAACCTGTCAGGGCCCTTGAGAATTGTACCAAGTGGCAGAATTGCTTCGAGGACACAGATCTAAAGATCTAACATCCAGTTAGATACAAAGATATGAGGCAGTCCCAAATCTTCATTTTACAAACAGCATCATTAGTCTGCATACACGAGAAAGAACTCGAGTCAATGTGCAATCTGAAATGTACTTTCTAGATGATCAGTTATCACACTTTCTCGTCTCAAAAGGAAGAATGATGGAAAAAAGTTATTCCATTCTTCGAAAGCAAACTACTATAGAGCAACATTTTTATCTTAAGCATCTCTTATTTTATTCAAATAATACTTGCTGATGAGATAAATAATCCATTTCAGGTGTAATCAACTAACATGTTTCTCTAACTAGCAGTGTGTCATCATCGCATTTACTTTTGTTCACATTAGGGTTGAATATGGGCCTAATTGCCAACTACTGAAACTAAAGCATTCCCATAGAAAGCTGATTTCTACTATGCTAGTTAAGGATTCGAAAGCTCTGGATCCAGTTTTCTATGAGTCTTTAAAGAAAGTGTAAGAGTCTCCAATGTAGAAATTACTGGCTGAATTGTCTCTATGGAGAACATACTAAATCCACAAAAATCCTTCCATATCACCCCAAGTAGAAGGTACCTGTGCCCGTACCAGCACTATAAAATGAATTTTGAGTGAGAATGTTGCTATTATTTTTAACTGGGCTTCTCTTTCAACAGTATGCTAGCTAGAATGAGGAAACTGAGCAGGACCCTCTTTTCCTCTCAGCCTTTCCTGCGAGAGGCAACACAGTAGTCATCGACATCATTAGCAACAGCCTCATCAATGAGATAGTGGTGAAATAGCTTTTCGCTAGAAAAAAAAAGTAAAGTAATATATGATCATTAATCAGTTTTCAAAGCACGAATTCTAATGATATTCATTATCATTAGATCTTCGAATACTGCAAGTCTTCCAACAAAGCCTCCTTGAGACCCACCTATACTTGTTTCACACCAAAGTACCTAAAGAAGTCCTCACTGCCCAGCTCCGCATGGGAACTTCCTCCACACTCCTCTCAGAGAAAAAAATAAAAAGATTTTGGACCCTCTATTTTGACACTGAAGCTGGGTTATGTGGACTAGTTCCACTCTCCAAAGGATCAGGAGATGATTTCATCTAAAAAAACTAGCTCGGCGAGAAATTTAAAAACAAAACTGAACAAAAACCTTACTAGTTATCAAAGCGATAAATGAATTTACGTGATGTACCCTCTTGGAACTGGAATGTTGATATGGAGCATACTATTATTACAGAGAACCAAAAGGAATTAAAATGAGATCAAGATGGATGTTCACATGTTTTTAAACCTTCTTACACCATTACCAAATCTTAGTGCCAACGAAGGTCACAGCTGTGCTCAACATTAACATTTTCTGGTGCTAATCCTAACACGGATGAAGGCATAACTTAAACAAGAAATTTTGGGTCCTCAAAGTAAAATTTACAAATACTGGATGTAACAGATTAAATGCATTTCTATGTCATCTAAATTATCTAACAGATAACAAAAAACAAAAGAAACATTTCTTTTTTAGCTTTTAAAAGAAAAAAGGCTCTGTGCCCCCACTAAACTTGGAATGGAAGAAAAACCAAGTAGTGCAACTCTCAAGAATTTATTCCAGTGTCCTCTTCCTTTTTTCTTTTTGCTTGTTCTACTTTTTTTTTGTTTATTTGTCTTGTTTTTTAAAGTCTCTGAACACAGGTCTACTATTCCAACTTATGTGCTGGGCAATGCCCCTCATTTGGCGAATAGGAACTGCAACTGTCAAAGGCAATTTATCCACCCAGATTGTAGGAAAATCAAACCAAATCCTTTTGAAAGTCAAACTTCTCTGCTGGCTGGAACTCTCTCCGGGGCTTCTGCCCTGAGATTAAGTGCTGAGGAGGCACCTACAGACACAGCTCTGTGCGGGGAAGAGCAGGGACAGGACACATGAGGTCTCGGTACAGCCTCTGCCTAGGACTCCTGGGCTTGGGTGACTTCTTGGCCCGTTCTCCTGAGATTGCCTTTCACCTTCACAAACTCTGGGGCGTTCTCTTGCTCTTCTTGCAATTTCTGCTTCTCAAGTTCAAGCTAAATTGAATTCGGAAACAGGAAAATTATTTACAAACCAAGAGGCTTTTCAAAACTCCCCTCTCTCTTTCCCAAGTCCCTAAGAACTTCATTTCCCAATGGAAGAAAGTCTCTCCTGATCTCCCACTTAAAGAAAAAAAAAAAAGGGTATGTATGTAGGTCCGGGGGTAGTTCTGCACAGAAGCAGCAATTGGTTGTTACTGCCAGCAATACCAAGAGATGACAGAAATTGTAGAGACAGGGCTAAGGAAACAAAATCCTGAGAGCAACATACAGTTGCTGTGGAGTCCCAGTGAGGGTCAATTTCATTAAATTACTTTAATACTCCGTGTGAATTCAGTGCTATCTCCCTGTTTTGTTTTTGCCTCCTGGATCACTTTTAGGTCCTCAAGAGGATCCTTGTGCCCTGCCTTGAATGTATGTGCCCCCACTGGCTGACATCTGTGTCCTCTTTTTCTTTCATGGTGGGAACATGTGCATCTGACATGTCTACTAAATTCTGCCTGTTCTAACACTTTTTTATTCCCTAGGACAAAAAAGACAGCTTTTACCCGATCACCCGTACCTGCTCCAACTTCTGCTGCCGTTTCAATAGTTCTATTTCCAAGTCAGATTTCTTCTTTTGTGCTTCTTCCTCCTTCTGCTTTATTACCTGGTCTCGTTTTCTCTTTTCCATCACCTTCTGCAGTTCTGGTTTATTCTGAGGTGCAAGACCCCTGCAAAAAAGCATTCCCACAAATATGAAATGATAATCTAATAGATACATCTTTCAGGACTAGAAATTTCTTTTAAGGGATGAGCCACAGAAAAGAGGTCCAAGGAATCAGCATGATCATGATACCTACTACTAACAGGCAGTCCTGGTGATCTCAGAAACTCACCAGCATGAAAGTAAGCGCAAGAGTATCTTCCAAAGAGTACGCAAAATCCATTCATTCAATAAAAGTGTATTGAGCACCTACCGTGCACAAGACACAGGCTATGCAAAGGAGGGTGGGGATGCCCATATGATGGGAATCCACGATGGGGACAGAGACAGCCAGGAGATGAGGTGGCTTCACCTGGAGTCTCAGCGGAGGCTTCCCAAGATCTAGCCCCACTTTCATGCACTAAATGCAACCCAGAGACAGGCTGGCACAGAGATTTAGCCAGCAAAACGGCCCTGGAAACCTTCTCACCCTTCGTTTGTCAGATCTAAAAGAATGTTTTCGTACATCTAAAGGCATATCCCAGATTACATCGTTACTGAGGGACAGGGCCACGCAGAACCTGATCGAACTCCCAGTCCAGTGCTCCTGCACCCAAACCATTTCAGATGACCTTGGACTCCAGCATGGACCTATGCGCCTTCCCACACACTTCCTGGTCTTGCTGCTGGCGACTTATCTGCAGCTCAGGGATTCCTGCCACGGGGTTGTTCTCTTAACGACTCCAATCAACTAACTAGACTAACTAAGAGTCACCCGAATAACTGTTAAATCAAATAACAATTTCAGAGAAGTGTGCTCTGGTCAGAGGAAGTCGACAACACGCCCGCCTCAACCCCGTTTGAGTTCACAGGGTCACAGCTCTAAACTAATCTTCAATTTCATGCTTCCTTGTTGATTTTAAATTTTTAAAAATTCTGGTAACTCTTCTACCTAAATATTTTTTAAATCACAAGAAAAATGTTTTCGAAGTTGTTGTTTACAGAGCAAAGACCAGGATAGTCCATCTCTGATGATAAAAGACACAGTCAAAATAATACATATGTCTCCACTTTCCCAATTTTCATTACCAGAATTTTTGGTTAAAAAAAAAAAAAAAGGAAATGAAATTTGGCCTAATTTCCAATGAAACAAAAGAGACAGGTTACTTTGGTGATTTAATTATGGTTTCTTTCGCAGTTATCAAGACTATCTGAGGGGGACAAAGTATAGACAGAATATTCTGGAAATTAAATCTTTAATCAGCACAATAGAAGTTGCTTATGAGTACTCTAATAGTTCAGAATAAAGGTGTCATTAGCCACAAGAAAATTTAAAATTATTTTTAAATAACCACAATAAAGACCCACTCAGTTTTGACTATTAAAAAGTCTTCTCTCAGTATGACACTACAGATAGAATTAAGGGGTTCAAATTTTAGGATTAAGACTAGCTATCTGAGTAATTTAAATTTCAAACACTTTTCCTTCCCTATATTTCACTGGCAAAATTAACTCCAACTATTACTAAATTCTTCTGGATTATGCAAAAGCTGCTGAACAAACTTGATGTATGACACATTAGGCTGACAGCCTATTGCAACATATGAATGGGCTGAACTATTATACAGTATTCATTTTCTGTTCAAAAATTTTACAAAATGGTGACAGTAAGATAAAATATTTAGTAACAGAAAATTCAGGAAAATGGTGCTTACATGATAAATATTCTGCACTTATAGCAGTCCAGAAGTCATATAAATTTAGTTAATATTTTATCACAGTGGTTCACTTAACTTTCTGTGCTGAATAGAGAAAGTCAAGCACTGCCTGTATAATTCTCTCAGTCTAATATGGATCAGATTGCAGAGAAAGTGTTGACAGACAGAAATGAGCTTCTCCAAATTTCATAATTAATTATATACAATATCATCCCTTGCATGAGAACAGCTGGTTTTCTTTAATCAATTCTGACATATACAACTAACCGGTACTTTCAATCCGTTTACGACTGACGGCTGATCAAGTCTTTGCATCACCCCAGACTAACAATAATTCCCAAGTCTGCTTCCTGGTCACGGAGCTACCTGACACTACTGCAGTGGGCAAAGCCAATTTAAAAAATTATGAAATTAATAAGTGCTCTTCACACACACACAGAAAGGTCAGGTAATATATCCATATATGTAAAATAAAAAGTGAAAGCACACCCAAACCCGCCTCATGACACAAACCATGGGAGCACCGTTCACACTGTATTCTATATGAATGGTGGCTCCCAAATCACACAAGCTAGAGGCCCTGCCCCCATCAGCCCTTACTCACTCCTGCACCCAGAGAGAACAGTTACTAAAGGTTTGGTCTACGTTCCTCCATACTTTCTATACCTGGATAAACATCTCGACATCTGCGTAACACGTCACAGTACAGAAGAGTCATAGTTTTGTCACACCCCTACTGACATTGCCACACCCTGACTGACAGCCGTGTAGTTGGTCTCCAGTTGTTCCCTATTAAAAACAATGAGGCGATGAACCTCCGTGTGCATGTATAGCTGCATTCCTACCCAAGCATTCCTGTTGGCTAGAATCATACAAACAGAATTGCTGGCTACGCACCTGCGTATTTTTATATTTTGATGAGCGTTGCTGAACAGCCCTTCAAAAAGGCCACAGTGATTTTTTCTTCCCGGTGCATGAAACGTACAGACAACTTTGATGGGTACGTTTCGCACTTCACATGAACCACGGAGCAGGCTCAGGGGCGGGTGGGGAAGTCCACATCCAGGCCACCTCCACCTGAACGCCACGCACCCACGTAAATGAAGCCACCTCCTCACTTGGGAGAGCTCTTAGCCAGAGGACAGGTCTGGGGCTCACACCACCACAGAACATGTTTGCCTGCCAACCTGGTCAAACATCTGGCCTATTTTTTTTTTTCTTGAGGTAAAGGGAAAGGCTGCATTTGGATTTCAGCTCTGATCTTTAATCTTGGGATCTTCTGGTTTGGCTTGCCTCATCTGCATTTTTGCCTTAGCCACTTTTACCTGTGTGAACTCAAACGCAAGTACTTCTATCGTGTATCACTAGAACTTCCCCTATCTTTTCCCATGTGGTACAGCAGCAAGTATTTATTGAGGAACTACGTGCCCAGCAAAGCATGCCAAAAGAAGATCGACTAAAAACATAGGGAACTAGAAACCACTGACTTGGAAATGTACAAGCCACAATTACCAACTGTACAGATATGTTTAAGTAACTGACCTATTTGCCCTCCAAAAGTACTCGTTGTAGAGGACAGAATCTCTACAAATTATATTAAAAATATTGTTTTTTAAGACCTCTTCAATACTGATCTTTCAACTACAAAAATAATGCCTTTATGACACCGTTTGAAATCTGCCTTTGCTGAAAACACCTGCGGATGCCGAGAACCTGACAGAGTCTTAACAATCAGTCTTAGCGGCCTAAAGACTTTTGACCTGGAACCTGGAACTTAGCTGGGTCCAAAAGATGGTAAACAGGGGAGTGGCAGTATGTACTTGAAACAGCATAAGTTTCGGAGTTAGAAGACCAATGGGTGTTTGTTCTCCTAAGCAGTGACTTCGCTTTTAACTTAAGATCCCTGGCCAAGCGCAGTGGCTCACGCCTGTAATCCTAGCACTCTGGGAGGCCGAGGCGGGTGGATCGTTGGAGCTCAGGAGTTCGAGACCAGCCTGAGCAAGAGCGAGACCCCCGTCTCTACTAAAAATAGAAAGAAATTAATCGGACAACTAAAAATATATAGAAAAAAAAATTAGCCGGGCATGGTGGCGCATGCCTGTAGTCCCAGCTACTCGGGAGGCTGAGGCAGGAGGATCGCTTGAGCCCAGGAGTTTGAGGTTGCTGTGAGCAAGGCTGACGCCACGGCACTCTAGTCCAGGCAACAGAGTGAGACTCTGTCTCAAAAAAAAAAAGATCCCTAAAATGTAACTTGAAAAACTACGTGAACCGGCTGCTACAGGGCCGTGAGCCCCGTTTGTAGCATGCAGGGCAAAGGCCCAAGTCTCTGCATAGAGCTTGCTTTGTGCTGATCTCATTCTGGTTCCCTCTCATTTTCTCACTTCTTTTGCTAATTTATATTAATACTACATTTACCTCTACAGACTGCCTCAAATGCTATGTCTATTTCAAAAAACTATTCCAAAAAATGATTGTGTTATCTTGAGAAGATTCCTTAACCTGGTACTCTGAGTTTTACTCACCTGTCAAAGTGGGCTGATCTCAAGATACACACAGGGTTATTAGAAAGATCACTGGATAAGATAAAATGCAGGAAGATCCCTTATAAATTATAGTAAAGAAGCAGACTTCCACTACAGTACAAATCAGTAATCAAGTGGCTATCCCTTAAGCAAACATATATATTATTGATTTGATGCTTCCTATTATTTGGCACTAAAATTTAGAAATAAAAATTCCACAGTCTCTAAAAAGTATACGAAATAAAAGATGAATAAATGGGAAGAAACTGCTTCAGATTTTTCACTCTGAAACCAGCGTATCAATAGTAAGTGTTCACCCAACTAAGAGATGACCTTAAAAATCCTGAAGACATATGACAAGATATATTCATTGGGTTTTGAAACCTGCCTTTTCTCTTCTTTTTTTTTTTTTAATGTACTTCCAGCCAGATCAGAATCCTTCAAAGAAAAAGGGGAAAGAGCACCAGGAATTTCCGATGATGCCACATGGGAAGCAAAGATGAATGGGACTAAAACTGATCACTTATGATATGCCAGGCAATTTGGTAGGTATTGTAATACATGCTATTATTTATTTTTTGTGAGAAAGATATTATTATCCGCCACTTTATAGATGAAGAAACAGATCTCAAGAGAGAGTACCTTGGCCAAGATCTTAAGGCAGGTCAAGTTAAACAGCAAAGCAGGATACGTATCACTTCTCTCTGATCTCAAAGCCCACATCTTATCTATACCATGCCACCTGAGGGAATATCGGCAATCTCCCAGATTAGTTGAGCTGGGCCTGCCTAAAGAGTCAGCTGTGTAAACAAGGAAAAGAAAGAATGGGCCTCAGAAAGACAGAAGGGAGGTCTATTTTCTAAAAAATCTGGAAACAGACTCAATTGTACAGATCTGTATGTTTACAGCAATGTGACATAGGCTACTAAATACATTTGTGCAGAATAATTTGTAGCCTATAATTCAGAGAACATTTATTCTGCAAATTTTGGTTTTACTTTTGCCTCTATTCTAACTTGGAGCCCTTCTGTAGATTTCACAGAAAAAAAAAAGTTTGAGCTAAAACATTTCTTACTAAATCCCCACCCTCATTTTACAGGTAAGGGACTGAGCCCCAACAGGTAAAGACAATTAGAAAACCTGTAAGTGACAGCTGTGACTCTGTTTGGGGTCTACTAAACTCATGATCTTTCCACCAAAATGCAGACATAATTTCCCAGGCAGGATTGTTTCCAAATTCTGTGGTCTATTTAGAACCTTAGATTGTTTTGCTTTGGGCATGATGATACCAAATCCGTATTTTCTTTCTTCTATTGTGTGACAAAGGCAGGTGGAAGCTAAACACCTATTAAAAAATGATCAAACTTGTACTCAATTTAATAAACACTAGTCCAGCAGCACCCTATATGCTGGGGACAAAAAGGGAACAAGCCACATTCCCACAATCAAGAGGGAGAAATGTATTTACAAAGAACTCCTGGGACAAGAGTCATTAGTTCTGGCAGGAGTATACTCAGGTACAGTTCTTAGGTAGGAGAACTGCCATAAAAATGCCCCGTTGGCCCTTTTTAAAACATTTAAAATTTTTTTTCAACTAGGCCTCCCTCCAAAAATTACCCTAATGCTTAACTTGGTCTGCCTAACTTTCAGTTCAATGGTAGACCCTTCAGCACAGCTTAGCAAAGAGTGGGTGAATGAATGATCTATAGTCCTACAAGATCTGAAAAATAGACCTAGTTGAAGCTTACTAGTTCTTAAATAAAGTAACCTTGCATCCTCAGTTCTTCCTGCCTCCTGAACCTGCCCAACATTACTTAAAAAGCAGAGTACGCCAGCCCAACATGTAAAATTATTTATGGCACAGATGGAGCTAACAAATGGTTTGCAAAGAAGATAGAAAGTGTTTTGCTCCTCTCCAAAAAAATAAATAATAAAAATGATGATAATAACTTAAAATGCTACTTAAAAACAAAAACCCAAGAGAGAAATCCTTACCTAATTAAGTCTAATATGGCTCTAGAGACTTCTCCCTGCCACTTACAATGCTAGAGTAGGCAGTATTTATATCTGATTCCTCTACTTCCCCCAATGAAAGGGGAAAATTCAGAGATTTTAAATTTAAGAAGTAATATATGTCTCTTCAACTTAGGATACTTCTATCCTTAATCCAGCCCCTTCCATCAGAATTTTAAACTATGCGCTCATTTCAGAAGGGGACCCGGGACTGCAGGAGTCTGGAAGGACTGCAGACCACTGTAGCAGCAGCTGCCCACAGGGACTTTGCTGCACAGAGGGACAACCCGGCTCTAGGATGTGACAGGAAACAAGCAAGCCTTGGGTAAGGGCAAGAGAAGGAGGGCCCTCTGAAGCCTTTGTAAACACAATTAAAATAAAAACTCACTATCTTAGAAGTTCTCCAAGAAAAACTGTGTTCAAGAAACCATCTTACCTTTTTTGATTCATAAGAAGTTCTCTGTGAAGATCCTGATGGTTCCGGGAGTTTTTGACGGGATTGATCAGTTTCTGAGGCCTGATTAGTTCGGGATTGTCATCCTCTATATAGTCCGGCTCAGCCATGACGTTTCTTGGAATGAGATATGAGTCCTTAGGGTCAGTATCCTCCAGTGGGCCGTCTGAAATAGAAGATGGGAAATACTCATTTGTGGTCTTTCCTGCTAAGGCATTGCTCACGAATGCAGAGGTGCACAGAGCTGTGCTTGGTAGCGCGCGCTAAGACCCCGTCGTCCTCCCGGGACCCACTTTGGGACATCACTGATAAACCACCTACAGCGCTGGGAATGCAACTGGGAGCACAGGGGAGAGAAGAACGGCAGCCTGGTCCTGTGCTGCCCGTGGCTAAGGCCGAGGAGCCTGTGATCTGACCCCAGCTGCTACCCCTCACACGCCCCGAGTTCCAGGCACACAAAATGCCTCCTGCTGCCATGTCTCAACACCAACCTCACAGTGAGCACTTGGCCATGTTCAGAAAATGGAAAATTCAAAAAAAAAAAATTTTAACAGTGGCCTACAACGGCTGCAGCTGGGCACATGTGTAATAAAACCTAGGCCTATCCGCTAAAGCTGACCTTTTGCCTATGTAACTGGAGTTTGTTAAATATTTCACTGACAAGTACTGGTTATAAACCTTTATCAGATGTAGAACACAGACAGGATGGAGTCGGTCTCCACCAGCCCCTAAGCTTTCTCCCCCGCACTCAGCCACATTTTTACCTTATCTTGCGTACGGTGTCCCCGAGCACCTGTCAGAATCGCAAGAATGCAGCTGTTGCCTCACTACCCACTTTCCCGCCTTCTGTGCCTGTTCGAAAATGTACATATGCTGAGCCTCACGTAACCTACTTTGGGACAAACTTGGCCGAGAATGAGTCTAACCGTGATTTCTCTAAGTTCTGATGCCTGCTATTTCAGTTTCTGGTCGGCAGGCAGCAGATCCAGGTACATTATTGCCTCCTTCAGACTCAGCAAATGAATCCACATAAAAAACACATCGACGCTGACCCTGCATCAATGGCAGAGGCTTCTGGAGCTCAGCGCTGTCCTCTTCGGCCTGCGATGCTACTGGTCATTGTCTCTCTCCCTCAGCGCCCTGTGGGATTCATCCTGCTCATATCCTTTCAGGTCTTTCCTCAAACGTTACCTTCTCAGGGAGGCCTGACCTCCTGGCCGCCTGGCTAAAAAAAATCCAATCCCATGCCCAGCACTTCCCTGCCTTATGTTCTATCCACCAAACTATGATGCCTAACATTTTTAAAGCAATACCTCTTGAAAATCAATGAGAAAATAAAGAGAATTAAAATCCAAAAAGTCAATCAAAATAGAAAAATTATAGTTGTACCATTTGTTTAAATATCTAAAGTATCATTAACATGAGTAAGATTCAAAACTGCTAAACGATAAGGCGTATGCAACAAACTACACCAAATATCCCTTCGACGCCATCTGCACTGGTATTTTAAAATAACATCTATAACCTTAACCGCGTTGAGAATGACAAACCTTGCACAGGGTGAGTCAGTGAACCCATCACGGCCAGCCTGACTTCAACACGCTGCCCGTGGAGAAGTGTGCTCCTTGGCTGAAGTCTTAAATGCACTCTACACACCTCTACGCAGTCACAATGGCTTGAAAGCCGACAGCCGTTTCATTCTAGCTGTTAATCAGTAGACAAGGAGGCCACATACTTCCATAAAAGGATGTTTCTCTGCCCTAAACCACAGGTAATCTCTGTGACGCCAAACCCAAACAGAGGACTGCCTCCGAAAGTCTCCGTTACAGCAGGGGCGGGGACTCGCAGGTGCGGGAGAGAAGGGCGTGCAGGCCGGAGACGGGCTGGCAGGAATGTGCCTGGGAGGATGGGGAATGGCAAAGAGGCCAGGGGGCCAGGCGGAGAGGGATGGTGAGAGTGTGGCAAGGTGAAGGCCAGTGCGAGGACTCTGGTCTTTACCCCGAGGGACATGGGAGCCACATCGGGGTTTAGAGCGAATGACAAGATCTGACGCATGTGGTGGAAGACCACTCCGGCGCCTAGCTTTAGAACAGACTGAAGCAGGCAGGTGGAGCATCAGGCGGCAGCGGGTAATCCAGGTCGGATGGTTCAGACAGGAGGCTGCAGCACAGCGGGGCGGACAGCCGGATTCGAGACACACTTTGCAGGGAAAGCCTCTGGGATTTCCTGAAGGACTGGAAACGAGGGTGAAAGGCACAGAGGAGTCAAGGCTGACTCAGGGGTTTGTGGCCTGCGTGACTCAGAAGGTCTGGGTTGCCTTGATGGGAGCTGGGCATGGCCTTGGATTCTTCAAAAACATGAGTTCAACTCAATGGACCACAGACTTTCTCTCTCGTCGTATTCAATGACTCTAAGATCCCCTTCATACTACAAACATAAGAACCTTCTGGAAAGTATACAAAGGTCTGTGACACTGACAAGGTGCTCCGCGGAGTTCTGAACGGCTCCAGTAGAGTGCAGGGGTGAGGCAAGACACAGACTGGCCTGGTGCTGAGGGTCTTTTATGCTGCTCTGCATGGAGGGGACTCACTGAAAGCTTTTAAGCAGTTGAATAATAACAGAGAATTGCACTTTAGACAGATACTAACGGTACACACTGAAAAATGTCACCCGGTAAGATTTCTGTCTTTAATTTCTGCTAATCAACAAATGGAAATCATTATCAAACCCCACTATCCCAGAGGATAAGGAAATCCTTAATCTCTAAGGATTCCTTGCTTTTCATTTTTTTCCCGTTCAAAGGTTCCCTCTGGGCCCAGCTCCACGCCTGTGCCAGGTATTCTGTGCTGACTCCTTCCCAGAGGTGAATGACTGTTCCCACTGAAAGCTCTCACAGCTGGGCAAATAAAACAGACATTTATCGTAGCTGAGTTTCCCTATCACGCTATTTTGGCTTCACATTTGTATACTTCTACATCAAACAGACAAAATTCAAGATTAATGCTGTGAGATTTAAAAATCAGAATTTAGAGATTACGCCTATTTTCATGTGTACTTAATTAAAATCTAATTCTATCTAGAAGCACTAATACTTGAATCCTTCTTAAAATAATCACCCAGATCATGGCAATGTATACAGTTTACAGGTGTATCACAACCAATCAAAGCTTGACAATTCAACTTTTGAACTGCTCCAACAGCTTCTGGAAAGTTAAAAGTAATTCCAAGGTATTCCTCAGAGAATCTATTTCCCAGGCGGTCTCTAAGGGACTCCAGGCTCCCCGCCAGCAATACCCTGAGAAATCCGAGACACTGAAGATCGCAGGCTGGCGAATTCCAGGCCTGGGTCAGCCTGAAAAAGGAAAGGCACTTCTTGGATCCAAAGCATCTCCCTCAGCACCAACAGTTCCCAGACAGGCAGGAGAGTGAGTTCAGATAAGAATTTCTCCCAGTGGCAATTGGTTTTATCTGACAAACTCCTGGCTTGCCTGCCCCTGAGGCAAGTCTGAAAATTCAGTCTTGGACCAAGAGACAGTGACATCCTCCAGTACCTAAAGGCAGCAGACGAGTACCCAGAGAACCTCTGTGGCCACAAACCTGAGACACCAAGGCTTAGAGAGGATATCCCACTGGAGTAATCTATGTAAGTGCAGAAATGTTATTTTTCCATAGTCTGCCAAGCTCCGTTGCTGCTGAAGGAAAGTTCTCTGCAGCTTCCCAAGCCGGTCATTTAAAACAACAACGAACTCAGAACAAATTTGCTGCCAATGTGCTGCTGTACAAATGCCAAACAGTGACGCTCCTGGGAAAATATCAAACTCATTTTCTCATAAATTTTTTTATCCCCCCAAAATGCATTCTCACAAATAAGGAACATACTTTATATTTAGCAAAGAGGAAAGGAGGAAGGAGAGACGACTAAGGAAGGCAAGAAACATCGGGCGGACAGAACACAAGCCAATATCGATAGGCTGGCCCTGGTGAGGTGGAACCAACCAGTAGGTGGTGATAGCTCCACAACTAACGAGGCGTCCAGAGTCAGAATGCCAGGTCTGCTTCCCTGAGGACAGCCAGGGCAGAGCAGCCATGCTGCACCCTGACCCCAGCACCGTCAGCCAAAGTACACACCGAAAGCATTTTGCCATTTAGAGATGTGAGATGAAAGGAATCCATTTTGGAGTCTGTGTATGTGTGCCCTAGGTGTTATGTAAGCGGCTTCCCATCATTTAGTCCTCATACGGCCCTTGGAGGTAGGAGTCATTATTCCCCAGAATAATGACTTCAAAAAAAAAGCTGACAGCTTCGAGAGCATGGGCTCCAGATCAGGCTGATACTTAGTGTAACTATGATCTTGGACAAGTGCCCTTGACTATTCAAACAAAAAAAAAAGGGATAGATGATCTCATAGGATTGTAATGAAGAATAAAAGAAATACAGAAAACAAAGTGCCTAGACATAGCAAGCCTTCAATAAATGACACCTGTTATTAGCACAGTCACTGGCAATGAAGAACAAATTAGTAACAATAACGCTGTCACCGATGCCCAAGGTTTACACAGCTACTAAAGGGCAGGACCAAAATTTGAACTTGAGTCTGTCTGATTCCAGAGGGAAGCTCTTAAAGCGTTCCATGGACAGAGATAATGAACAGAAGAACCAAGTTTGACTTTAACAAGACAATTTCCTCTATCTCTCAACGAGATTCTAGAAATTTTCTAACATCATAGCTTTACAATCCTAAACAGAAAACATCTTGCAAACATCTTATTAAAGTGAGACAGGAGGCAGGAAAGATACATTTTCATTAAAAGATACACGTTTTTATAAGAATGTTCATGGCAGTACTGTTCATAATAGCCAAAAACTGGAAGCAACCCAAATGTTCCGTAACAGTAGGATGGATAAACATATCGTGGAGTGTTGATCCAATGGAATAAGATGCAGCAGTGAAAGCGAACTACAAGCAACAGCATGCAATAGCATGGCTTGATCTCACAAACACAATATTGAGCAAAATAGGCCAGATGCAAAAGAAGATTCCGTGTATACAATGTTCAAAACTAGGAAAAACCAATCTTTGGTGTTAGATGTCAGGGTAATGGTTATGTGGGGTGGGGGGACTGAGTCGATGGCAGTAAAAATGGGCTCCTGGTGTCTGGATAATGTTCTACTTCCTGATAAGGATTCTGGTTACACAGGGGTGTTCACTCCAAAAATTCATCAATCAATACACTTTCTTGGTGCACGCTCTTCTCCATATGTATATTATACCTCAATAAACACAGTACAGACTAAATAGCTATTAAAATTACTATCTAGAAATCATTTGGTTGCTGCCACACTATTAAAATTTTTTAACGTAATGTTAAGATGGGGACATCTTAAACCATGCTCAGACCATGAGAAGATATATGGTAATATTCATACCCAACAAAAAATTACTCATACAAATACAATGGCTGTTCAGAAGGTACAATGACTGAAGCTGGATCTCAGTTTATGCCAAAGTTGGGCACCCAAAACCCTGCTGCTGCCAGATCAGAAAGCAAGGCTGATGGTCAACCAATCAAAGTTTGGGTTGCTTTCCACAAAAACTAGCAAAACGCTCCTGCAACTAAATTCCTTCTGCCTTCTAGTTCCCCAAAGTCCAACAATTTGCCCAAAGAGGCGTTTTCTGCATCATTCAATTATATCATGATCAAAGCCAAAGTAAAAGTTAAAAACAAAAAAGTAGTTCTTGAATAGTCCAGTTTTGCTAGAAAGTTGGATATTCAAACTAACTTAGAAACGTTTGAAGACAAAATATAAAGAGAAATGAAAAACACTCAGGTATAAGAACATAAGTCTCTAGAAAGAACAAAACTAATATAAAATCAATAAAGACTCATTAAGTTGTGGGTCAAGGCAGGAAATGAAAATGATTTAAGAGGTGAGTAAAATCCTTCATGGGCCCTCAGCCAACTGTAACATCCCCTTGCCCTGGGGCAAGAGGCTGATCCTTGGTGATTGTGTTCAGTTACTAAACAAGTCCTAGGATTTAAGATAAGACACGAATTCTGCACACTCATTTCCTCTACTCCAGTGCAGATTCTAGAATTCCCTGGCAGGCTGCAGAACTACCCTAATTCTGTGAGTAGCATGATGGGAGGGAGAAATGCTCCTCAGCCTTGGCCATCGGCAGCACACCCAAGCAAGACGTGAGCAAGGTGCCCAGAGGTTTGGCATCCACCCCGTGCATAGGTGACACGTGGCACAGCTACACAAGGGCAGCAAGTCAGAGCCTTCTCCGCTCCACAGTTCTACATGCCCCCACCTGGTTAGTCCATCTGAAGCCCAGACAGCACAGAATGGCTTTTCCACCAGACCAGTGCATTTGGGCTTATTCCAGGAAAATGGCTGGCACTGAGAACTAATCTAGAGAAATCTCACCCTGAGAAGGGGTTTGGCAAATATCCTCCTGGCTAACTGCTATCTAGGGGCTGGCTGTATCACTTGGCCAGGCAGATGTTCTTTCAGATAAGAGGTGCCCGTGGTTTCTGGTCCTCAAGGTCTGTCCCCACGGGCTGTGATCCGTGAGGCAGCCAAGGACAAAAAGCCACCATGGTCACTAACAGAAAACAAATGCCATTCTTCAAACATTTACTGCAGCATGCTCCTCTCTGCATAACAGCCCACGTCCAGGGGGCTCCTTCAGTGACATCCTCCTCTGCCTCTCCCTGGATTTGAAGCTGTTGTCCGTCTCCTTCTTGGTTGGAAGGCCAGCACCTGGAGCACCCTCTCCTTGTCCTCCTCCTAGCTTTCTGCCCAGGCTTCCTCTTCCCCTCCTGCCCCGCACTGCCAGCAGCTGATCCCCGTTCTCTCTGCCTTGCCTCTGGAGACCTCAGACATTCTTACCCTTCTACTACGTGAGCCATTTCTTAAGTGTATATGGAGAGCTCTGGCTCCAAAATTCCCACTGCCTCCTGGATAGTTCACCTTGGAATGAGCATGCACCACGCTGAGCTCCACCTCACCTTCCTGAGGGCCTCTGGGGCACCAGGCACTACCCGGGTGGTGAGGACGACCCAGGACAGACCAGACACCTGCCTCCCCACCCCGAGCTCACACTGTAGTACAAGCCATCCCAGGCAAATCTAAGTCGAAGCTACTGTTTTCCGAAAGGTAACAGAGAAGACGCCACACACACCAACTTCTCACTGAAATAATCCCTCACTACCTTCCCCCGACTTCCTTATTTTTCTGAAAGTTTCCATGACCCACCGGGTTCCAAATCTAAGTTACTTCTGACCATGTCCTCAGCTTTGATAATCAATCAGCAATTCCTTTTCATAAATGTACTTGAAAACCCTCCCCTGTCACCACTGCTGGAACCCGAGTTCCCATGTTCATTTCTGGTTCTCAGAAGCCTGCCCGTGGCTCCCTGGCCTCCGTCCCTCCAGGCCTCCGATCCAACTGCACTGTCAGGCTAATCCAATGTACTATCTAATTTAATCAGATCAACAGCAGCCCGGCCCAGGACAGAATGCTCAACTGCTTGGCCTCCCCTGGCCTCGAGGTTCTAACTCTTGGGTGCTCAACCACCTTTTCGAACTTCTGGCTCCCGCTCCCCAGCAGCAACCCTGCTCCAGCCCACCAGTACACACACCTGCACACACTCGCAACTCCTCCTCTGTTCCTCTTTCCCTCCTCCAGGCCAGCGAAGACCCCAGGTGCCTCACGAAGACCTCGCCTGCCGCTGGCTCTCCATGACTCCTCCACGTCCACTCCTCAAGAGACATCTCCTCTCGTTCGACCTGACTTGATGCTCCTTTGCCCCCATGAATTTAACACATGTGCACTCCTCTGCCCTGTGAGCTGATTGTCCATGTGTTTCCGTGTTGTCTCCCTGCAAGGGCACAGACGTGAATCTCTGCAGAAGAGAAGAGCCTGCTGAGTGAGATCCACCATCTCCCCGACAGCTCTGGCACAAGGCCTTGTACACAAGCCATGCAAAGCAGAAGCAGCCACATGGCGACTCGCAGAAATCTGGTGCCACCGAATTGTGCCTTTGGCTGGGCTCCATGGGGGCCCACAACACCTCTGGTCTTACTCCCATCGCACTCCCCAGCCCCGGGCAGCGTTTCACACTGTGGGCACTTTATAAAATATATTGACTGAATGGGACAAACGCTGAAGGATTAGTGCCCAACTGGGGGGAACTCACTCCATCAAGTCTGTCCTGATTCCTCTTCGTGTTCGTCCTTTACATCCCTGTGGGACACTGTTAATACTTCTCTTAGGATACTAAAGTCTACTGCTACTGAGATTAAATTTGAAGTTTTCTTATCTCTTTTGTTAGGCCCACAAAGGGAAGGCCTCACTCTTACTCGTTTCTTATCCTTGGAAACATCTCAGTCACATACTGTTCACCTGAATTTGACCAGTTAATGCTCAGGTCAAACCTGGGAAGGGCAGACCTCAGAGTTACAGGAGCCAAAAACAGGGGAGACAAGGTCAACCCAAGCTTTGAACAAATTCTCTGACGTCATTTGACCTTGAAGGAGCCCAGAACTAGTTAGGGACACATTCTTCTTGATACGGATCAGTACGAGGAACCAAATGCCCATTTTGCTATCTAACAGATTATACCCTCTCCTGAATAAAATGGTTCAATAAAATCCCCCTGAAAGTCCCTCACGTTAATTGTTGTATATGAACAATGAGTCTTTTGCCTTACAAAGATAATCCAGATTTTTGTCTGGTTGGAAATAATACACTGACTTGCATAAATATTCTCATGAAATTATTAGTAGTTCATTAATATGCAGCACATTAATCTGCATAAACCTCTAAGTAATCGAAATGATGTCCAATTAATGGATTTCTTTAATGACTGATTGCCTTAAACTCAATGGCCTTAAAATTGCCTTAGACTGATAAATTATACTTATCAAATAACATTTGATATATGACTATTAAGTGATTTGGAGTTTCTCTCTCTTCTACATAAAGGAGCTTGATGAAATCTGAAGTTCAAGGACTCTTGATTCTACCAGTGAGGAGTGTTCTGCAGTCTAACAGTGTCACCCAGTGGTAAAAGGCACAGTTTGTGTTCAGGGCAGCTATCGCTTTTTAAAAGAAAGAATTGTCACATGTGTTTCTTTACTAAAAGGAAATGATGAAAATTTTTGAATCACAATAAGGCAACTAGTACGTAAATTCTAAGAAACAAGAGACTGGCACAGAAGAAAGCTGCTCATCATCCGAGGTCATTCTGAAGCCTTTGGGGACCATACAGGAAGGACTGTGCAGCTCTGAGCTCGGCGTCCCCTGGGAGAGAGGCATGGTGGTGCAGGACCCCTGCCTTGGGAGTGGCATAAGAGGACCTGAAATCAACCCCATCCCCAGGCTGAGTGAGGAGACCACAGGGTACCTCGCTCTCTGCGGCACTGTCTGTCCTTCCTGCTTGGCCTGTCCACCGCGCGGCCGCTTCAGCTCTCAAAACCTCAGCTCATCCAGAAAAAGGAAATAAAAAGCAGCCAATTCTGTTCCAAGGCTGGCTATCTTATTCTAAAAACTTAACAACAACAACAACAAAAAACTTACATGTTGAAGCTGAATTGAAAATCATAAATTATTTAACTTCCTTATCTGTAAAAAGAGAAGGCTGGGCCAGATGACCCTTGAGATCCCTTACTTGTTAAATGTTGTGATAATGAAGAAGAGTTCAGCTTATCTTACAACCAGGCTGGGGAGCTCCGGCCCCACTGTGAGGGTCAGCCTGACCTGCAGATGGCGCTCCCCTTAGATTCCACATAAACCCCACCTTGGCCTCCACTTCTACGCACCCCTGTTCCCAAGAATCCCTGACTTCACCACATGGAACCTGCCGTGAGTGGGTTTGGGGGCAATGGTGCTGAATTTCCCCACCTGCATTCAGCCTCATTCCAAGGCCCCCTAGAAGAGCCTCCGCTGCCTGGCCTAGGGCCAGAGAGGCCCACACAGGAATGGAGAGTGGAGTAGATCGTATGACACCAAAGGGGCTCCTAGGTAGCACAGTCAAGGAAGGCATTATTTAAAATCAAGACCCTTGAACTAGCAGCGGTAATCACATATACCATATGTGATAAGTAACAATAAAGCAATGTTTATTCCTCTTTGTGTAAAATCACCCATATCGAATATACATTACAGCATCATTAAATTAATTCACCTGAATCCCACAAACTCCCCAAACTCAAGGCACAGTTCAGCCTATTCCTCCTCCCCCAGTTCGTCCTGGTGTATCTTTGCCTAATCTAAATCCACGGATATTCTTCTTGCCTATTCCCACAGAGTCCAAATACACGTGGGAAAAGTCAATGACAAAGTTTTTTCTCCTTATTCCTGGAATCACACTTAGAAAATCAGTTGTCTACTCTCACAGATGACTTATAAGAAGCTAAGTTTTTGCTACTTCCCTTCCGAAGAATTTGCTGGCATTGTGTGGCAGGAGGCCTTAACATGAACACCCTTGAGCCTGGTGATTCCACTTGTAGGAATTTACCCCAAAGAGATAAAGAGAGAAGTAGACTAAAGTGTACGTGTAAGAATATTTATTCCAGCGTGATCTATGACAGTGAAAAAAATGGAAACCACCTAAATACCTAATAATGAATACAATGTGGTTGAAAATCATATTAATATATATTAAATAAATGAAAGGGAAATATTCACAATGTATTAAGTAGGAGAAAAATATCAGGTAGCAACATAGTATGCCTTTTTTTTTTTTTTTTTTTTTTTTTGGCAAAGCAAATGCCTACATGTGTGTTTGTGTATATAAAAAAAGAAATGCACAGCACAGTTATCTTCAAAGTGTTGTCCCAGGGCCAACAACATCAGCACTACCACGGAATGTGACAAATGCAAATGCCCTGAGATCCACCGGACTGGAATCTCTGTTTTCATAATGATTACTATGTGCCCCACAACCTTTGAGATAGATATTAAATTCACCCCACTGTACAGATGGAGAAATCGAGGCCCAGAGAGGCTGGGTAACTTGCTTAAGTCTACAAAGCTAATAAGGGGCAGTGTCACGTAGCCAGCTCCCAAGTCCACGCTCTGAACCACTTTGCAACAGTGCCTCTCTGTATTAACCCTCATATTTGGAAGTGTGCTCTGTGCTCTTTTCCCAAAATTCAGAGCATGATGCATCCCACATGTTGTTTGATCTTCTTTACAGAGGTTGAGCACTTCTATTACAAAGTGCTATTGTGACTGGGGGGTGTTTCTGGCACTATCACTAGCAGCACCATTAACAAATCTCTTGATTAATACTTGGCTGACATCTTTGAAGGCTATAAAAAGATACTTAGATCTGAGTGCACATTAAATACCAGCCGACATTAGCAGAAATTTGAACACCACCAGTGACAGCATGGGACATGACACTGAACAAGTAAGGCATTTCCGTGGCCTGCTAGAGTGGGGTGGCCATGTAGCAAACCCATAAACAGTTTCCAAACCACTTGGCCTACCATTTTTGAAATGATCAATTTCTTTTACTTTTTTGGCTTCTACATTATTTCAAAATTTGCATGCAATGCCAATACTTATTTATGTTATTTTGTATTCACAAAATCAAAATTTGCAAAATAAAATTAGCACACTTTATTCCTAAACTGCAAATTCCCGAATAAAGAGGTCTCCCTCGGCGTTCTTCTTGTTACATTATTTTCTGAGGAGGAAACACTTCGGTCATTCATTTCAGGAAACTACAAAGGGGATGGACGGGGAAGATGGTCGATTTAGGCCAAGTCATTCCTGAGAGGAAGGAAACTAAACAGACCAGAAAAAACTTCCTGCTGGACTAGCTTTCAAAGCTAAATATTCCTGTCTTTGAGAGCTGAATAGTAATTCCATAAAATGTATGACCTGGCCCAACTGACCAAACAAACTAATTTTTTCAAAAGAAGAGACTCTATCTTCAAAATGACTTAATGACAGAAACTTTAGAAGGAAACACAGAGACTATTTGTTCAACTTCCTCATTATTACAGATGAAGAAACTGAGGCCCGGAGAGGTGAAATGACTAAGTTCAAAGCCTTTCTGGACCACGATGTGGCAAAGCCTGGACATTAAGACCAAGAGCTGGCTTTGGTCCATTCTTCACTATCCCACACTGCCTCTCCCACTTACAACTGCTTTCTTAATTTTCTAAATTGATTTTCCACATTTTCTACTGACTTGGGGGTATTTCTGACACTATGACTAACACTGCAATTAACATTACCTCTTGATCAATAACTGGATGGCATTTTTGAAGACTATAAAAATGTTCAAATTAAACTTTAACAATAGCACCACAGTTATTTCCCTCTATATCCTGCCAAATTTCAGGACAGTACAAAGTCATTATGATTTTTTTTTTTAAACCTCTCAAGGTAGAAGAAAACTATCCATTTGCCTTTTTTAAAATTTGAGATGTTACCACTGAGCAACTATAATGTTAAAAAATAGTGACCACTCAAGACACAGTCACTTAGACATCCTGTAACTTTCTACTTACCATCTCATTTTTCTCCTATTAAAACTGCCCTTCCTGGCTGGGCACAGTGGCTCATGCCTGTAATCCCAGCATGTTGGGAGGCCAATGTGGAAGGATCACTTGAGGATCGCTATGATTGCGCCACTGCACTCCAACCTGGGTGACAGAGTGAGACCTTGAAAACTTAACCTTCCTTAAGTATCAGCATTCAGGATAAAATTTAAAAAACTATTAAACAAATGAGAAATAAGCCCTACCAACAACCATGGAAGACGAGCTTTACTGACAACTCAATCCCCGTATTCCCATCAGAACACAACAAATGCTCAGAACACAGAAGAGAACATACTACCACCCCAAGAATGACCAACCACCACCTTTTTTTCACCAACATGTGTGATTGCTAATTCTTTACTAAATAGCCACTCTAATTCCACTTCAACCTCCTTCCTCCTAGATAAAAATTGTTAAGATACCCAATCACTGAATTGTGCCTGCTTCCTGGCCACGTCCCACCCAGATCTGGCTCCATTTCCCTAATCCCATCTTCCATTCACTCAGTCCAAGAAAAACCCCAAGTTGCCTTTTTCCAAGATAATCCCAAGGTTCTTCTGGGTACACTGGCCCCTGCTGAAACAAGCTGAATGAAGCCAACTTCTGTACAACTGCACGTGTTCCTTATGGGTTTTGGCTGATGAAATTGAACATTTTTGTCTTAAGTTACATATGGTAGAGTAGAAAGAACCTTAAATCAAAGGTCCACAAACCTAATTCCTGACTTAGCACTTCTCTGGGTTTGTTTCCTTACTGGTAAAATGACAGCCGGTAATCCTATCATTTTATAACTTTTCATCTCAAATCTCTGTCTGCCATATTGTGGGTTAAACAGGTTTGTTCCTATGGAAGAATGTTTTCTGAATTCTAACCACTCACTTACTACAGTTTGAGTATTCCTTATTTGAAATGTTTGGGACTATGTCTTTCCATGGACTCCTGGAAAAAAACAAAAACTGAAGCGATTGGGACCAGAAGTGTTTAAAGATTTTAGATTTTTTTCCCAAACTTTGGAACATGTGCAAATATTTCTGAAAATCTGAACTGAGCATCACGTCAGAGCTCAAAAAGTTTTGGATTTTGGATATCAGATTTGGGATACCCAACCTGTATTTCAATTTGAAATACTGCACAGTTTAAGTGTTTGTCTGGAAAACTTAACTTTCCACTCTTAAAAAGAAAAAAGAGACCTTCATGCCAGAAACAATGGTTACATTAGGTGTTTTTCTGCATGGTTCAAATGTTTCATAGCTAAAAGAATATAAGTCAGCTCTTATTTGATTTCTGCTTCGACAATGAAAAATGAGCATGAGGAGTGGGGCACGTCTCCGCCTAGGCCTTTGGAGGATTGTCAGTCTCTAACTAAACCCCAGAGAGCAGCTACTTACACAGTCCAGGTACTTTTAATTAAAGTCTGTTTTCCCACTTACCTCCCTTCAGGCTACCTCTTGGGCTTTCTGTGAACAACAAACAGCCGTACTTCTTAGAGGGCACCGAAGGCAAGACAGGGAGAGTAAACCTACAGCTGTCGACAAGACCAGGAGACAGGGCACTGGCTCGTTTCCTTAACCAGTCACCCTGTGAGGACAGAACAGGCCCTAAAGATCTGCAGGGAATGAGACAGGGTCCCCGACGTGCAGGGAGCTCGCAGTTCAGTGGACAGGACGGGCACACACAATATATCGAGAGAGACGACAACCCCGTGCCACGGGTGCCGAGGGGGTGGGGTACAGGCGCCTCCCGCCAGCTCCAGGTAGAGAAGGGTCCTCCCTGGTAGACTAGGTCCGCTGTAGTCCACAGCTGCTTCAGAGCTGGGGGTGTCCCCAGGGCACTGGGCTCTCCTCACTGTCCTGCCCCGCCTCAGCAGCCCCCCGACACACTGAAAGGGAAGGCAGAAATGGCCGCCATAGCTGCTCTCCGCAGGGGGCGGAGAAGACACTCCCAGAAGCCCCCGGGAGGGGAGCTGCTTTTACATCATTGGCCAGAACGGTGTCATGTGACCACCCCGGCAACAAAGAACGCTGGGAAACACGGTCTGGCACTGTCAGCAGTTAAGAGCAGACAGCAACGGCTGTTGGCAGTCTATGGACTCTGCCCCACACAGGTTGATACGGGCTGAAAGTTGTGACCCTTGACGTCCATGTGTTGAAGCCCTAAACTGAAGGTGGGACCTTTGGAAGGTAGTAAGGTTTAGATGAGCTCATGAGGCTGGAGCCCCCATGATGGGATTAGTATAAGAAGAGGAAGAGAGACCAGAGCTCGGTCTCTTTCAATCCTGCTCTCAATCTTCCAACTCCTGCCCCACCCTGCCACACAAGAGCACAGTGAGAAGGCTGCCATCTGCAAGCCAGGAAGAGAGCCCTCCCCAGGAACCAAATCTGCTAGCACCTTCATCTGGGACTTTCAGCCTCCAGAACTGTGAGAAATAAATACCTGTTGTTTAAGCCACTCAGTCTACGGTATTTTGTTATGGCAGCCTGAACAGACTAAGGTACACACTAAATTCAACTGCCTTCAAAAGCACGCCAATCTCCTGACAAGGGGCTCATGGGGCCTCTCATTTAGCTACTCTGGATCTCAGCCCCACGCTGAAGGGGAAACAACAGCAATGATAATTTCTTAGAAGTGTTTAGTACTCATGGCATCCATAATGAAAGCTGTAATGAGTAACAAAGATGGGAGACTTGCTAATGGAAGCCCTTTCAGCCTTAGCTTTTCCATCTGTTCAAAACCTCCCTTTTTAAATGAAGGGGGTTTTGGCAAAAGTTCAAACACATTTGTAGTGGGTGTAGGCACCGGAAGAAGAGAGGCAACTACACCAGCTCAACCTTCTTTGCTTGAACTCTCCACATTAATTCGACTCCCTCTGGAAGCTTGTTGTTCTAAAACTCCAGGCCTTACCATTTTCCCACAGGCTGCCTTGCAGAGTCACGGGGCAAAAAAAAAAAAAGGCAACTCCGGCTCCACAAGACCAGTTACTCACCATAAACAGTTATCTCAGCCATCCAAATCCAGAAACTGGAAGTGATCTCCCCATGGGGCTAAGCTGAAGCCTTACACTATCTGTATGGGTAGTAACAGGCACAGGAAAACCTTCAAAATTAGAATGGGGAAAAATGCCAGAACGGTACTTGGCCAACAAGAAACAAAGAATGATGAAAGCCTAAAAACAAGGAGCTCACATGTGAACAAGCAGACAGCAGGTGCCACAATGTCTATAAAGCATAACAACCTTTATTCTCATGGGAATTAGAAAGGGCTTGTTGTTTCAGAAAACATTCAACATTTCAAAGATTCATATAATTCTGGAGTTAAAAGAGGTCTTAGAGAAATAATCACTTAGTTATAGTGATGGGGAACAGACACATCAGTCATAATCCAGATCCTACAGAAGTTGAGTGATCAGACTCATCTTCATTCAAACAGGATGCTTTTAAGGATCATTTAAGACTACTGCAATAATCTCATGTTTACTTTGTAGCTTCCATCCTCAAGAAAGTTCTCTCTCTCTCTCACTCAAAATAAAGCCTAAATAGTCACCGCTTCCTCTCGCTATGCAAGTATGTGAGAAGAGCAACTACCTAATCTCTGAGTCTATAGCTCCCAAGTCCTTGGCCACCAGGTATTACGACTTTTGCCCCAAATACCAACATATCCCCTCATCAGCAAGTCATGGCATTTCAAATCTGTTACTACCTAGTAATACTATGGTCAAATAATGTTTTCCCATAGTCTCAACACATCATCAAGAGACTTAAATCCTACAGTAGCAATAACGATCAAGTAAAGGAATGGAACAGGGTGGCAACTCTTAAGTAAATGCTCTGCGTGATACAGTTCCACATGAAATGAACTCTGCTTCTCCCCCTGAAGTTACCCAAGCTGTAAACGTTTTCATTTCTTTTGTTGCAACCGGATTCATTACCCAAGAACTCAGCATCCAGAAACTTCCCATCAGCTTTGACTTCTCTCACAGTTCCTGTTACAAAGATTAGAACTTTATTTCAACAGTACCTATTTTTAAATTCACACTAATAGGGGCTACTGGTTACTTTAATTAAACAAAAAGGACAAGGACAAATGACATGTCAACATATTCATAATGAAAACTTGTCTTTTACTGACAGCTGGTTATAAAGGAAATCATTAATCACTTCCGGAAGAACAATTATAATTCTCTAATACGAAACTAGAGATGTATCATGATAGCTAACTACTTCCCTTATTCCTTTTTTAAAAAACTAATCTGAAAAGCTTAATTACAGTAGGATAGTTTTACTTTCTTAAATGGATTAAGCACCTCAAGTAAAATGTAGCAGAAGGGCCATGAAAGTGAGACAATTCTTTTAAAAGTTTTTAAAGATAATTCAGAATTCAAAGAACAAAATCTGGAAATAAACTCTACTTTGGTTTGTAATCTTATAAATGTCAAACTGAATAATATCCCAAGTATTTGTGAGTATAATTTATCTAAGATTTTAAAGTTGGGTTTATAGTAGAAAATACATAAACACAATGGTACACATGACATGTTCATTTAGGAAAGCCTCTATTTTCCTAATTTCATCTATGAATCTTTAGAATTGAAGTCACAAAACTTACTTTCCATTTATAAAATGTATCAGCTCTGGAAAAAAAAATCTCTGTATTACATTAAGAAAAATTGTTATGCCTGACAGCAATATATTATCGCCAATGTCAAGGAATCTCTTGTTCTCCCTTCTACAGTTTAATCCTCTGATATGTCAGTCTCAACAGCAGTTGTTATTTCTACCTCTTTTTGCTTTAACCAAATTCTCCCAAAGCTCCCCTGTGCTTTGGAGTCTTCTTGGTGGTCTGAGAAGCTAGTTTCTCATATTTCAACCCTTTAGACGTTGGACTGTCCTCCCTTTCTGCCCACTTCTGCCACACACAGCCTTCTTGGAGATTTACCTTCTGTGATATACAGTGTGGTTCTATTGTAAAGGATCTGGATTTGGTGTAGAGAGAAGAAAAATGACAAGAGAAGCAACATCATATTTTTAATTTGAAAATTACAGTTTGTGTGGTCATATCCACTCTGTGTAATGGTGTTTGTGACAACTGGTTGGCGAAGTATGACTCTCCCATCTAGACACCATGCTTGGGAAGATCATAGTGGGAACCACAGAAGTAATAAGGGATATGCTGCAAAACAATGCCACTGTGATGACCAAAGTCCTAAATCCTAGAAGGGTCACAATGAATCCACTCAGATGGAAAGATAGCTAAGATTCAGTTACAAGCACTTTCCTTCTATGCACAATTAGACTCACTCTAAAGAACTTCGATCAATTTTCTAAAACATCCCAGATCAATAGCTTTCCAACTTTTTTGTCTATAACCCACTTTAAATATAGTGAGTTACATACGGTGAGTGTATATGCAGTGAGCACCCACACCCTCCACACACAATGAAAATAGATGAAGTAGAAGTTTCCGGAAGCAATGCGAATAGCATTTACAACACTGTGCACTCTGATACGTTTGTTACTGCACTTTCACTTTTTTTGCAATGCTGTTGTGACCCACTAAACTGATTTCATGACCCACTAATGGACCTATCTGCAGCTTGAAAGATCTGTCCTAATTCATTTACTTAAACTTGCCATGATCATCTGGCAGGTCTCTTAAGACAAGGAAAACAAAAGCACATGAAGATATCTAACAGAAACATCAATGGGATGAACTGCTGTATGTCAGCTGCCACCATCCCTTCCAAAGGGGAAACACCGAAAAAGTTTTATCTGGGTTAGTATCACTGATACTGGTACATCAGTCTTCTCTTCTGCCTATCTTTAAACTGTCCCTACTCCAATCATTAAAGAATAACCTCAAATCCCTTTATCTGTGTGAATGAGGGACGGGACGGAATTCAAATTAAAGATTACTTCAATAATTATATTGGTTTATAATTAGCTAAGTTTTTTTCCCCTGCTATGATGGAAGCTGAGAAACAAAGATAACTAAAATAGTGAGGAGGGGGTATCCATTTATTAAAATATTTTTTAAAAGCCATTTCAGTAGTTTATCTACAAATAAAATGATAAATACCGTAAATCAAATATTTAAAATCAGCTTCAACTCATTTGCCTTAAAAAAAAAAAAGGATAACTGAGTTAATAAGTTTCTTAACACCAAAACAATAATTCTCTTTATATAGTTTTTTAATAAGCTGAACAAAATTCCACACCCTTAGCCAGAGTGGACAATGGGTAGAAGGAAGTTCTCAAGGCCCAGGTACCAGGAACCAAACAGTCAACGGCCAGTTATCCCCACCACACAGGACACGGGGTGAGAAAAGGTCAGGAGACACGAAGAATTGACCTATTTTTCTTCCTGACAAAAACAGATGGGCAACAGTGATGGTAAGGAACAGGAGAAAGGGCCTCAGCCTTAAGAGTCTGAGAAACTCGGCCCAACTCTGCCACGTAGTAGCTAACCTGAGTTCAACGATAAAAGCAAGGAAAATAATTGCTCAACAAATATTAGCTGTGGGCTGCACAGTCCTGACTGCCCATATCCATTATCTCACAAATTTTTATAGCAAACACTCTGAGGTAGGTTCTGAGGGCCGGAGGGGCTAAGAAACTTGCCAGTTTTATGCAGTTAATCACGGGAAAGCCAAGATTGAAACACAGGCTGACTCATTTCAAAACACTTTTGCGGGTTGCCTTCTGAGCCAGGGACCTTGTCTTCACCTCCTAGACTTGCTGTATGGACCGACGCCCCTGGCCTGTCATACAAGGCTCATTACCATACATGTGTCATATATATCATATCATATATCACAGGTAAGGCGGCCTCACCTGTTCAGAGTCAGGAACAGGCTTTATCTTTTTCCCCTCTACCCTGCCACCACCCGCACCCCTCAAACACACCTCCCCCGTGAATACTTTTCACTGACCTTAGGTGATATGACCAGTTCATCAGTGCTGTGGGTGTGAGTAATACGATACCCATCATTAGTATATTTACTAAAGGAAGGGAAGTGGGTGTCTAACATGGGTCAGACGGCGCAAAGTTGTCAGGCTTAATTCAAAGCCAAGACAATGTCATGCAGAGAGCCAAAAGGGCCGGGACTCAGACTGGGCAGCAGGAACGCACTGGAACACCCATCAGGGTTAAACTTATTTACCCAACAAGGTCTTTACCACTGACAGCACGGAGGCAGGTACTGCCAGTGTGAGAGGGCTCTGATCGGGCCAGTTGTGGCTTGGAGATCTGGCAGAAATGAGAGGGGCAGGGCCTCAAATATGCCAGGAATTCAGCTCCAGGCAATACACAGTCTCACACTGCAGTGCACAATTGCATAAACATTGGTTTTGGAAACAGGAAGTACCAGTACCAAGTAGCTAATAAGTTTCGACAGAATTTTTCAAAAGAGGGTTACACTCTCCCTTTCTTTGCTGTATTAGTTGGCAATTGCCATCCCCTCTAATCCTTTACCAAAAAAAGTGGATAAACGGAGGCAGTGACTGGCTGGTAAATGGAATTAACCAAAGTACATCAACCAAGTTCATTTAACCGAGTGGATGAAAGACATGCCAGTAATACACCATCACCTAATGACTGAATCAAGGCATGTTTTAGAGCAAGTATAGAATAACTCTGTACGTGTGTTCCTACAGTATAACAAGTTAGCTATAAATTAGACTTAGTGTTGTCACAGCAACAGTGGATGACAATGCCTTTTCAGATTGGTATTAAGCAGTTGAGCTCCTCGTTTTATATGATACATATACCATTAATTAGTACAAAAACTATCTTCCAAGTATTAAGAAATCACTACTTTCTCAAACCAGAGGGATTTATGACCAAAGCCATAATCTTGACTTAGGAAAAAGCACCCATAAGCCTAAATGACATAAACTGAATTTATAAATGTTCAGGAAACAGGACATTGTTATTACAAAGTTATTTAATAATGTGAAGACATACAATGTTTTTTATCTCAAGGGAAAAAGTTGATTATAAAACTACTAGATTAAATAATATTACCTAACAAAAGCAGATTTACAAATACATCCATTATTTTAATTAAGTATTGATGACATTATGAACTTGGAATTAAACTCCCATTAACATTATAATTTAATGCCTGATTCTAAAACAAACACACAAAATATCCTAGACTAACATTTTATTTCTGTCTTTAACTTAGTTTTATTTTGCTCATTCTTATTTTCTAAAAATAAGTTCTGTTTCCACCCCATTAGCAAGAAACAAATTTGTTTTAGTGTTCACGGCAGAAAGAAAAAGATTCAATTCAGTGACTTGGAATAACTGGGCGATTTTTGTTTCCTCATTACACCTGTTGCTCAACCGTTTTCTTTACAATTAGCCAAATAGCACAGGCTGGGGCTTTGTCAAAGAGCACAGGTTCGGGTGTCAGAAATGCCAGGCACAATCCCAGCTCTGCCACCCCACAGGCTGTGGGTCTTCAGAAAGTAACTTCACTCCTTGGGGTCAACATGTCCCCACCTGAGCCCTGGACTAGGTGATCAGAGGTCCACACTAGCCAGGACAGTCTGATTCCAAACTAATGGACTTAAAACACACACACACACACACACACACACACACACACACACACACTCTCTCTCTCTCTCTCTCTCTCTCTCTCTCTCTCTCTCTCCCCCTTTCTCTCTCTCTCTCTCCCTCTCTCTCACCCACCACACTGGGCAGTACAATCACGCCATGTGGCAGAAGCCTTTCAAACCTATATACTCTCCAAAGGGGAAACGTGAGAAATCTGTTCTTTGCCCATCTGCAGCTATAATACAAAATAACAGGGTGACCCCTAAGAGATCTATGACTCATAGGAAATCATGTTAAAGCTTCTGGCTGCGATGCCTTGTCTGGGGCTCTCAGGACTTGGAGGTGACCACGCCCAAAGAGAAATCAAACTGCAGTTATAGAGCATTACATTCCTTTCTCAATATGCTATAAAAAAGGGGAGCTATTTGACTAAGAACGGTAAGTTTAAAATGACTTTCCAAAGAGCCCTAGTCCTTCCTGTCATCAGAACCGACTGATTTGAAGGCTAGCAATTTGACATCAGAAATGTACAACCGATAAAGGTAGCCATGGTAACTCTTCCCAAATGCACAGAAGATCTAGAAGTGCTGATCTCAGAGTTTCTGGATTGTTCGGAACTTGGCCAGGATTCTGTGGTTGAAAAAGCAAATATACCCGTCAGCATTCAGCATGCCAGATGCTGGCCCAGGTTATAATATTCACGTCTGTCCCAGAGAGCTCTGCTCCGGACAAAACAAAGCCGCGCACAACTTCCAGACTTGACTGGCAGCCTACTGTGTGCTCCATGCCATTGCCCCCACACTGCACGCTGCCATCTGGGCCACAGGCCACGCCTGGCTTCACGGCCCAGTGTGCAATGGAATTGCAAGGGAAGAATTCAGAAGGTCACCTCGGCACTGCCACTCCTCAAACATACCCAGCTACTAATAGTTCCATGACTAAAACAAAAGCAGTACCCATGCTTTCATTATCAAACAGAAAAACAGCCAAGAAGGGAACATGCATTAAGAATTGCCTTTCTTCCCATGGGATTGTCAGGTCCCCTGCACAGCTCCCCCAAAGCCCTGGCAGCAGCCGTCCCTCCCTCCCTACCCAACCTGGGCCTGCTTCTCACACGCACGCCGGTCTCTGGCCCACCTCGCTCCCTGTGCCCCAGCATTCTGGGTCTCTTATTTTTTCTCTTCTTCTTGTTTTTTTTCATTTGGAACAAATGCCCATCACAGGTTTAGCGGGTATGAAAGATGCTTAAGAAGAACTCCAAGATCCCTTTTAAGAGTCCTTGGTCTGTTTGTAAAAACTAAACCAAGATATGTAAGATGTGAGTATCACAAAATATCTCATCCTAATTCAGAACCAAACTGTATGAAGCAGTAGGGAAAATACATAAGAGTGTGACAGCTCCACTGAAGCAAGCCTGGGAACAAGGCTGTGGCCAGGCAGAGCCAGCAGTGACCCGGCAGGACATGGGACAGAGCACAGTGGTCCCCAGATGGAGGAAACGAGGGAGAAACCACCTGACTGCATCAGGGAGGACTTACCAGGTAAGAACAGGAAATAAGGACGTAGAGGAAAAATGAGCAGTTAAGGCGGGGCTCTGAAATCAGACGCGGTTCACCTATGACATGTTCCTCGGTGACACAGGCATCGGGGAAACTGTTTTAGGCACGTGGATTAATAATAATAATAATAAAAGCCAGCTACCATTAACCCTCTGATTCATCCTATGATGAATGCCTGACACACCAATATTCTCCACGGGAACCTAATCACGGTTGTTCATACTACTTCCATCTCTATCATCAAAATCATGTCAAACTATACCAAAGTTCCAACGTTTACAAATTAGAAATTCAAAACTGCTTCTCATCAACCCCCCTGGGCTTTCTACGCCCCGAATTTCTTCACCTACAGAGCACATTTCTGTTCCGGGAGCCAATGACAGAGATGAGCATAAATAGCCAATTATTTGGCCATCCAATTATAATTTTGTTCTCTAAACATCTGACTGCCAGATGTCAGGCACAGTGTGTGGTGCTGTCCTAGTCAAGCTACAACAGAACAAGCCATCCACTCGTCTTTCAAAGCAGGTTTAACTCCTAGAGATCAAATGCCAACCTGTTTAGAGCCGCTCATGAGAAAGAATCTGGCAAAGTCATTCTTCCGTTAGTTCATCAAGTATTTAGTCCACGTCTGTTAAGTGTCAAGCATTGTGGGCTTAGCAGCAAAGGAAACCAAGCCTCTGCCCTCAGGAAGCCTGTGCTCCTGCGGCAGGCAGACAACGGACAAAGAAAACTGAAGTGTAGCATCAGGCAGTGATCAGTACTACAGAGGAAACATACAGAGGAGAAAACAGTGGCAGCCTGTGCTGTGTGGAATATTCACAGAAGACCTAGCTGAACAGAGAGCAGACACTTGGAGGGGATTTGAGCAGAGATCTGAAGAAGGTGAGGGAGCGAGCCAGGGGCTGAGGAGGGAAGGCGCTTCGGGCAGAGAGAGCAGCAAACACAGAGACCTGGGACAAGCTGGGAACAGCAAGGAGGCCCGGTGAAGACGGCGGCAGGGAAGCGAGATAGGCAACGCAGTCGAGAACCAGATCATGGTAAGGAGTCCCGATTTTATTCTCACTACCACAGGAAGGCCAGGGTAACCTGCCCTTGCAGTTTGCAGGTGCGGTAATACAATAATAACAACGCTCCTCATTCCCCATCTAGAATCTGCAAATCCTTCTAAGCCCCCATCTGATGCATAAAAAGACATGGAAAGACCTAAGAAACAATTCAGTGTAAATAGTGGTTTCAACAATAAAAAGAAGAAACCACTAGGTATACTTGGAGCGCATTTTCTACCCTCCAAAATGTTCAATCCATAAAATCTGATGGAAATCAGCTTAGAATATTTCCAAATGTAATGGTGATTTTAACTATTAGGGACACCCTCAAGGACAATTATCCTCGATGGTTTTAAGCAGAGGACAGAATGATCTTTTAATGTAAAGCAATATTAGAATACGCAATTAAGTAGTTTTCCATCAGAGTTTACACTACGAAGGGAGAGGGCTAAAGCCGTGGAACTATGTACTCGCCTGGAAATGCCAAAGTGAGAATGTTCTCAGCTTTAACATTAGCAGTGGATGCATAGCTGCTTGCTCATTTTCTGCTTTGTGGATGCTTTGTAGCTTCTGCAGACATCTTAATAATCCCTTAATTATATCATGAGAAACATAAAGCAAAGAAATACAAACATGACGAAACCTTCCATTTTCCGGAAAACAGATCATCATCGAATTTGGATTCCTGTCCCCAGACAGAGGACAAAAGCCTGGAAGTGGCAATCCTTTACGACACTGCCGAGTCCGCCACATTCATGGCTGGCAAGCACCCTTTCTAAATGCAGGGGCAGGCAGAGAACTAATCCCCAGATGTGAGCTGCCCTTTGTAGCTCTGAAGCCACCTCAACTTCCAGCCACAAAAGAGAATACTCACACCACTGGCAAACAACTCAGACACATCACCCAGCGACCACGTGCTAATTTCCAGGTTATTTCTCAACTATTATCATTCTAGGACAAGATGTTTTTGCCATTTTACTTAGATAAGAAATAGTGCTTGCCTGAGCTATAACAGAAATGAGAAAAAACAAATTACGTCTCTGCTATAAGTGAAAGGTCAATTTACCCCACTTTTCTTGAATAACTCTTAAACTTTCTCTACTAAATCAATGAATTGCTATTAAAATAAATGAGGAAAACTTGTGAAGCTTAAAACAGCCACAGAAAGGTTACATTAGTCTATTAAACAAATAAAAACTGTGGGGTAAAACGGATCTTTGTTACATTCCAAGTAGAAATACTGGGGTTATACATGTAAAAGGCAACCTATAGACAAGGCTAACAGTTTTAACAGACACACTTATTTCTCTCTTTAAAAAAACTACTTATTTTTTCCTCTGATTTTAAAAGCGATGTGCTGACCATACAAAATTTTGGAAATACAGAGAAGTATAAAGAAAATAAAATATCATTCATGTATGTATCATTAAACAAATCAATATTTTGATATATTTCCTTTCAATTAATGGAAATATACACCTCTTTCCATTTTTTAGCAAAACTAGGATCACAGTGAATACATAGTGTATTACATTTGTAAGCATTTCATCTGTGGTAAAATACTTTTTCAATATGGTTGCAAAATATGCCATTATATGGATGTATTATAACTGACTTAACTATTCCTGTATTGCACTATTCAAAATGCAAGGCAGACTCAGGAATTTTAATGTCACAAAGTTGCGTTTCATTGTTACGGCTTCAGAATCCGCATTGTTACTAGCTTTTAAGACACCGCCACTTGTTAAATTTTGATGTGTGTTATTAAGGAAGAATATCTATAATTATCTAAAAAGGTTATTTCAATACCCTTACCTACCTAATCACTTTCTCTGCGTGAGGCTGGATTTTCTTCATATTCTGCAATCAAAACCACCTATCACAACAGACCGATTACAAAAACAGATAGAGAACCCCGCGATTTTCTATTGAAGCCAGTTATGAAAGAGATTTATTTACAAAAATGGAAAACAATGCCACTCTTCTCACTAAATATTTTTTTTGGCTTGGAAAATAATTTTCCTTAAAAAAAATCATTAAAGAGATGTGCATAATAAAATAATGACAAATACTTGTCTCTCCCCTTTTTATGTTTTAGAAAGTTTATTTTTCATTACAAATGATCTTTTTGTTACTATGTAATGAGTTTATTGTTACGTTTATTTTTTAGTGAATTTTTAAATTTCTAATATAGTAAATATAAATGGACACAACTTAAAAAAAAGTTATTTGGGATCCTCGAAGACTTTTTAATGGGGCCCTGAGACCCCATTAGAGGGTTTAGACGAGTCCTGAGATCAAAACTTTGAGACCCAGTAGGTTACAGAATAGCTTCTTTAACAGATAAATAAATCCATTTACTATTTTGCTTGCTTGTTACTGATTTCTGCTTAAAATGAGGCTGCTCCGAGACCTTCTCTATTACAGATTAGTAGCACCTTCCTTGGGTAGAATTCTTCCTCTTCTGGCCCACATTTAGTCCCTGAATGATCAGGCCCCCAGATATTTAATATATTGCATTATTTTATGTCCAAATGCTTTTTCAAAGGAGATATTGCAGGCTCGTGGGGAATCAGGGCCCCTGAGACCTACAGATATAGATCTCTAACCACAACTACCTCGCCACTTATTGCTTAAAGAACATAAAAGTATCATCAAAATACAGTGGGGCTAACAATAGAGTACTTCAGATGACAGTACCTGAAATGCATTTATCTCTGCTTATCATACTCTCATGATATCAACTTATTTCTAATGCGGGAAGCAGACATTTAACAAAGGAGTAGCTAGGAAGTATGCCGGGTTTTAACAGGGGAAGCCCAGGTCACCATGAGAACAGACCGCAGAAGTCCAGGAAGATCATCCTGATGAAATACAGTCCAAGGGGAGAACCCTCAGCACAGACACCGAGAATAAGTAAGATGAGCTGGTTCAAGAACAGGACTAGAGCACAGGCAGAAATCCAAACTCCCCTGGGTAGAGAGTGGGGTATTTGCTGCAATGGAAGACCCAGAGGAGAACTGAGTTTGGTGGCTCAGAGAAAATAAGGAAATCAGTCTTAGACACGTTGCACTTTATATACCTATGAAACATGCAAGCAAACATATAAAGGAAACATTGGACACAGGTGCTTGAGCTCAGGAGTCAGGTACAGGCTGGATACATAGATGTGAAAGCCAAAAACCTACAAGCAAATGAAGCTACTGAAACTGCTGATATTATTCAGTAAGCAGGGTGACAAAAGTGCCCCCAAAATGCCCAGACATAAAGGGAGAGGAAGAGGAGCCTGCAAAAGGGGCTGAAGGGGGTGTCCAGAGGGAAAAGGAAACCCAGAAGAGCAGAGTGTGTCTGGAGCTCGCAGACAGGGGAACGTCTCAAAAAGGAAGAAGTGCCCACAGTGGTAAGTCCTGGCGAGCAGACAGGTGGAGCACAGCGGAAGCGCCACCTGCATCTAGTGGCAGGGAGGACGCAAGGCCTCTCTATGGGCTGGTGGCTTCGTGGCGGTGGGCGTGGGACCTTCAAAGCCCCCAGGCTGAGATGGCCCCAAACGTGGTTTAATACTTTGCTATTGCCATCTTGAAATTTCTTAATTTTTGAACAAACAGCCCACTATTTTAATTTTGCACCGGGCCCGGCCAATTCTGTAGCCAATGCTGCCTCTCTGGTATCGTTTCAGTAAAGTGGTAGAGATAAAAAACAGAATACAGCGGACTGATGCGTGAATGGGGAATGAATGAGCGAACAGGTAGGTGGCAGACAGACTTTAAGGTGGCCCCGAGCTCCTCTTCTCCTGCTGTTCACCTGTCACCTGCTTCTAACAACAGAATACGGTAAAGGTGACGAGATGTCACTCCCATGATGACGTCATGCTGGAGTCCCTCTCCCTGCCTTGTCAGCTGTGAGAAAGCGAGTAGCCTACATGTAGCAGGGAACTGCAGGCAGCCCAAGTCCCACCACTGTGGGTAAATGAATTCTGCCAATCACCTGCATGAACTTCGAAGTGGATTCTCCCCCAGTTGAGCCTCTGATGAGACCACAGCTCTGGAGCACACGTGGGCTGCAGAACCCTGCTCAAGCTGAGCTGTTCCTGGACTCCCAACGCACAGAAACTGAGATACTGACGTGTGCCATTTAAGTCACTACATTTACGACCCTATGTTATGCAGCAATAGATAACAAATTTAAGCAAGAAGACCCTCTACAGAAGTTTAATCTAGGGAAGGAGAGAGAAAGTGGCAGCTGAGAGAACAGAGTACAGGAAAGGCTTGGGTTGACAGCATCTGTTCTGTTCTGTTTTTGTACTAAGATGCCAGAGACCTGAGCACTCATAAACGCCCCGGAGAAGGAAACACCAGGACGAAGGCTGCAATGGGAGGTGGGAGAGGATGGCAGAGGAGAAACTGATTTTTAGAAAGTGACAGGGATTCCTCTTTCACTATAAACAGAAAGATGAGGGAAGGACAGGTCCAGAAGCAGGCGGATCCCCAAAGGGGCAGCGGGGAGATGGGAGAACGGCCTTCCCAGGACTGTCCTATTAGCAGTGGAAAGGTACATGCTGAGAAGGAGAGCCCAGAGGGAGGGATGGGCCTGAGTATGAAACCGGAGATTTGAGAAATGTGGGGAAGGTTGGAAAAGTCATCACCGAGTCGGAGAGGGCTGATGAGGAAAACGTTTCATTTCTAGGCAGCGTTGAGGCTGTGGTCAGGCGGGACCAGGATCTTACAGAGGCATCTGCGTACCTTTCTCTGGCAGAACTCGGAAGCCCAGGGGCAGGCATGGCGGGCCGCCCAATCTGCCAAGACAGCAGACAGAGGGGATTTCAGGGGCTGGTAAGAGCACAGCGGAAATGCTGGGATTGGAAGCAGAGGCAGCCTCAGGGAGGAGAAAAGAGATTGGAAATGGACCCAGAAAGGGAAAAACCTGATGTGCCCTGAGATAATCTGTCAGATGAACAGAAGGACAGAAGGTTCTGGCCAGTGAGTGGCATGTCTGAATTTATGCTCAGAAGCAGGTCCTGATATTAACAAGGTCTAGACTCTTTCAGGTGACCCACTCCTTCATCGTGGGAAAATCCTCGGTCCCGAGACTGAATGTCCCCATCCCAGAAAGCTCCAGCCGCCATCCCAGTCCCAGGCTAACCCGGCCTGCTAGGCACCCAGAGCCGGCTCTCCTGGAATCACTGGTGAGCTTTACCAAACACTGATGCCTGCAGCAGAAACCGCCATCCAGTCAGTGACAGCGCTGAGGGGCGGAAGGCAGAAGTGATTGTGATGAGCTTCCAAGGAGCAGCGAGGGGAGGAGTCATCATCTGAAAGTGGCCGTGAGGGCAGGGTCCCCAGCTCCCGCCTCCACACCCCAAAGCACCTGGGGGTGGGAGAAGGTGCACTCTCCATGCACGAGGGAGCTGAGGGACGAGGGCTGGCTGACCACAGGGTAGGAGCAGAGCACACCGTGGAAGAGTATGACAGAGAGGGAGTGGGGTGGAGTCAGAGGGAAAGTACAAAGCAGTCCTGGGAGCACAGTCCCAGGAGCTGGAGGGACGATGATGGAAAGGGCATGGGGTATGGGGGAGGAAGCCACACCCCGTGTGATCTGTGGGATCCTAAACCCCCAAATCACCAGTGGCACAGGGAATGGCAACCACAGGGGAGCTGGTGACCAACAGTGTCTGTGCGACACAAGGCACAGGCGCGTTTTAACACACTGAGATTGTTGTTTGGTGTAAAGGTATTATATATTCATCCTGAAGGAAAAAAAGTTAGGAATTTTCTGAGCTCCAGAATGGGGTTCCTTTTGGTCCTTGTCTCAAAGTCCGTTCCTCTTGGAACTCAATTCTCAGATGTCTGTTTCACAAATCACCAACCTCAATCTGATATGTATTCGAATCTCTGCCGAAGTCCCCTTAAGTCCCTCCTGTCTCACCAATGATGTGTGTTGGTTAACTGAATCCAGAGCATCCTCTCGATCTGCAGATGTGACCGCCAATAACCAACGTAGACATACAGAGCAAAAAGTATTTCTTACAATAAAAGCCAAAAGGATTCAAGTTGTCGCATCCTCGTGGAAGGGGAGGGTGTGTGCTTTGTTGTGGTGGGTTGTCTCTTGCACAGTGTGTGTCTGTATATCTGTGTGTGCTAGTGCACGCACGCACACGTGTGTTATGTGAGATTATACCATCTGGTCATTTAAGTCCCCCGGAGCCTGGACAGACTCAACAAGAAAACATATTGTTCCAGCAAAAACCCTTTAGCATTATTTAGAAAAAAGATACATGCAGAAAAAAAAATCCCTCAACTCAAGAACAACTCAGGTACTTCTTTCTGTTCAGTCTAACCTTCCTCTCAAGTTCTGGGGAAGATGGAAATAGTGAGGCCGGGCCTGGGGGTGTGGGGCCCTAATACAGTAGGCTCACAGGGCACCAGGAGGAGTGACAACAGGTTCTCGATACTTGGGTCCTGCAGGGAAACCAAGGGCCCTCTGCCTCCTCTCCCACGCAGTGGAGTTCTCTCTCCCCCCTCTTCTCCCGGCTCAGTGCAAAGCTGTGCTTCTCCAACCCAGAACTGGGACTCTGGACCCTACTGTGAGGTGGCCAGAGAGCCCCACAGACGTCGACAAGAGTGGGGCATCTTCCCCAGCCTCAGTCCTGGGCAAGCCCAGAGGCTCCTCAGACAGCAGAATGCAGAAACACCCGCCAAGTTCATTTTCCACAGTCACCAACAAATAGACATTTGCAAATCATTTTCGTTAACTATGGAGAGAGAATACTTTTGAAAGCTTTCAAATGTTAAGCCAGTATTACTCAGGATGGCATTTATCACTCCTATTGAAAATTCTATTTTATAGAAATAAATATGAATGTGTACAAGGGTAGACGAGTGCCCTATGCTAATATAAGGGTAGCCTGCATTTTTTTCTCAAATGAAAAGATACTACAAATGCACCTATGGAAAAAAATGTGTGTGTGTGTGCGTGTAATCCATTTGTGTAGGTCAACATTAGATTTTCACCCAATATTTGTGCACGCCCAGGTCAGGCAGGACAGGGTTTAGGTTGAACAGGGTAAGTAGCAAGACCAGCCAAGGCCACTGTGAGAATGATTACCCCAAGAGGAAGGAGAACATTTAAATCTCTTTAGACAGGATCAGGACAGGAAATAAGAACAGAGTGGGCACCCGAGAAACTTTCTCCTAATCCCAACCAAAGAATAAGAAGCTTCAGCTTCCCAAAGTGCTAGGATTACAGGTATGATCCACCAGGCCCAGCCCTATTTCTCACAATTCTGGACACTGGGAAGTCCAAGATCAAGGCACCTGCAGATCTGGTGTCTGGTGTCTGGTGAGGGCCCTCTTCCTGGTTTGCAGACGTCAGTCTTCTCGCTGTGTCCTCACGTGGCGGAGAGCAAAGGGAGAGAGAGCAAGCCCTCCCGTCTCTTGTTACAGGGACACTGATCCCATTCGTGGGAGCTCTGCTCTCATGACTTAATCTCCTCCCAAAGGGCCCACCTCCTAAAACCATTCCATTAGGGGTCAGAATTTCAACATGTGAATTTTGGGGGAGGGGTGGGAGGACAAACATTCAGACCATAACAAAATACTCCAAAACATATATCAGTCTCATGTTCCTCACCAGATAGTCACATTTTGCTGGAAATGGATATCTTCAAAGAAAATGCACAATTTAGTCCTCAGGATCCCAGACCCTTAACAGAGCATGGATAAAATAATGGAGATAAAAGTTACTGAACATAAAAAGACTTTTTTAAAAGGTAAGCAAAGGGCAACTTGTCCAGAGTTTGACAAGACATGGTTGAGCATTTGAAGACATCTTAGAAAACAAAAACATATAGTTCGTGACTGCAAATAAGACAGCCTATTATACAGCTCTCTTCCTGGCACAGTCATGACACCCAACACCACTCACCGTAACAACGCATAACTTTTACTTCATCTCCTAGGGGTCTGCTGCTCTGTTAGCCCACAAGTCTACGTTCACGCATTTTTCTAGAGGACTAGATTATTCAATAGCCCGTAGAAAGATCCCAGCGTTTATTCTTACCTCAGGTGCATATTTTCCTGTTTATGCTCTAATCATGAGCCTTCATGGTTGTGAAAAATCATCCTTTAGCAAGAGAAGAGTTTGCCCAGAAAATGGTCCCACCCCTATCACCTATCAAGGCACAAGTGACCAACAGTTGCTGAGACTGAACTCACCTCTTTAGATAGCAGCAGGCTCCTCACCCAAGGCAACGAATGACAAGATCACAGGGAGAAGGCACCTCCCAACTGTGGCAGTTCCCTAGAACAGTGAAGAAAACACCCCAAACAAGAATTCGCCACCACCGCCCCCAGCAAAGAGCTCTCTTTCTGGAAATCAAAAAAGTCACAGTTTGAGTTCAAAGGAAGATACTCTAGTAACTTCTGAAAGCAGGAACTGTGTGCAACTGAATGACCTCACATAGCACAGAAACTAGAGCAAACAATGAAAAACAAACTGTACCAACTCTGGGACCAGTAACTGACCTTCCAGACCAACAAAAACAGGCTGGAACCACAAGTAAAACTAGTTGTATGTTAAAGAATAAGCTCCTCTACTTGAAAGCAAATATACACTTGGATCTCCCCAGCCCTGGACGGGCACCGTCCCCATCCCAACATTTGCCCAGCCTAACCATCAGAAGGAAACATGCCTGAGCCAACTTTCCAACCAGAGGAGGCTGCGTTTTCACACTTGCTGTAACATAACCACAATACCTATAGCACGGAGGCTTTAAGACAAATCAGAACTGCACTCCTAAGGGCTGTGATGCATGGCGTCGTAGTTCACTTACAAAGTGTGCTGAGAGTTTTCTACTGGAGGGGCTGGGGGTGGTTAATAAAGTGGAAAAAATCACCAGCAGGAGAAGAGATTTGAGTTCCAGTCCCAATTCTGTCCAATTACATGTATGACCTTTGGGCTGAGGGCCATCCTCTCTAAAACAAAGAGGTTTCCTTCTAGTTTTAGATTATTACTAAATTATTAGGAGATACCAAATCCACATCAAAGAGTGTAAAATTATGATTGCAGAGGCATAGGTAGACATCTGTTTGGTGATGTCTGGTCCACAGGTTATTTTTAAACTCCCACACCCAGCCCAAGGCACAGCAGATGCCAACCATCTCCCAGTGACGCAGCTCAGGGCACCATGGGGACCGAGCAGCTCTGTGGAAAGCCCTGAAAATGTCTGCTACAGTTTGAATGTGTCCCCCAAAGTTCACGTGTTGAAATTCAATCCCCAATGCAAGAGTATTGGGAGGTGGGGCCTTTCAGAGGTGAGTAAGCCAGAAGGGACTGATGCCGTTATCGCGGGAGTGGGTTAGTTATCCCCAGAGTGGGTTCCTGGTAAAAAGGATGTGCTCAGCCCCCTTCCTGTCTTGCCCTCCCACCTTCCACCTTGGGATAACACAGCCGAAGGCCCTGTGCAGATACAGGCCCCTGACCTTGGACTTCCCTGCCTCCAGAACTGTAAGAAATAAACTTATTTGCTTTGTAAAATAACCCAGTGTGTAGTATTCTGTTACAGCAGCACAGAATGGACTTAAACATTGTCTACAAACGATGCTGACTGGCTCGCGTTTGATTCACTTGGACTCCTTCTAAGTGATCACCGTGGATGCGTAATATTAAAAAAAAAAAACAAGACTAGGTCCCAAGAGTTTATCTGCTTTTCATGCTCCTTCTTTCATAGTCTGCTCTTCCCACAACACAGGAAACACGGCACAGCTCCCAATATGAAAAGTGTCGCATTGAGAGGTACATACTTAAAGAGTTTAGCTCCATTGTGCTTATAAAAAAAAGTAAAGAAAAATGAATTCACTGAGAACAGGGTTTAGTATTATACAACACACACACACACACAACTGAATATGCAAGCTCCCTCCCCAAAATCTTTAATTAGTATTTAATAATGGATAACAGAGTAATATTTTTCTCACACATCCTAACACAGTTATTTCCAGCTGAAACTGTAAGAATGAATGAACTGCTACTCTCTAAATTCTGTACCATGAGCCATTAAAATTATGTATGCAAGGGGGACATAACTTATCCAATATCTCAAAAGTGAGCTATGGTTTTTATTGTTGTTGTTATTATTTTAATGCACTCATTTTTAAGAAGGATCTTCAGTGGACATTTTGCAGGCTGGTAAAAATGTGCCTTGGACCAACCTTATTTGGAAAACACTGCTCACACCTATACTTGCAGGATTCCTATTCTGAGCTCCTACCAATCAAGAGTTACCACCATCATTCAAACTCAGAACACAGCAGGTACAGGTGACCACAATGGTCCAGCTCTTGGCAGCCAATCAGACAAGTAGACCAGACACTACTGTTTTTATCCCATAGACCAAAACTGATCAAGAAAGGAGAATGAGAAAAAACTTAGTATATGGCTCTCTCACAGATTGTCAGCACAGTTTAGTCTACTCATAGAAAAGGAATGAGGCAATTATATTCTTAGTTAGCATGAAGTGTAGGAAATAAAATATAAATTTTTTAATAACATTATATCACACATTGCCCTAGTGCATGTCCACCTCCAACATAAGTCACACACGGTCCTATCAATTCTGCATAAAGCTGGTGGAATCTCTTCCTAATTTGTGTGTAATTAGTCACGGCTAGTAAGTAACAGGATGTTTGAATTCCGGTCTGTTTTATTCCGAAGATCCTGATACTGCACACTAGATTGTACCTCATCTGAGAACACTAGGGAAAGAAATACAACATTCTTTATGAATATGGTCTTTCATGATGACCTTTAATAAAAACACTAACTTTGCTGACCTCGGAGATAAGTAGCTCATAAAACTAAGTTATCTGTATGAATCAATAATAAGCACTAAAAGGGCTTGAGCTTCCTGCGTTGAATGAAGCAGAAGGTGTATTTTTAAAAAGTTGAAGTGGTTCATACTTCCCTATACCAGGAATCACATGCCAGGCAGCTTTTCACTGGAGAGGATACAATCTTGGCAAAGCGAGGGCTCCGGGTGACAGCCTGGGCACCAGGGGAACACCACTCACCACAAAGGGGCTCACGCAGGGCACACAAGCAAGAGGGCCTGGGAAACCCCAATGTCTAGGACCTTAGGGCACGGCTTCCCAACTTTTCTGACGACCACTGCTAAAAAGAAACATTTTACCAACATGACGCAGACAGATAGACATACATGTGTGTTGCTGATAGCAACATTGAGAACATTATGAAAACTTAGTTAAGAAGAACAGAAATGATCAGCTCACTGAATAGAGAAAGGGTATTTTATTAGAATAAATCTTCCCAAAGTATGTTGGGCTCGGTAATGTGTTACCTCTTTTAAACACACTAGGAAAAAGGAATTAAACGTTGATTTCAAACAGAAGATATAATCATGCAAGGCTTTTTTTTTTAATTAAAAAATTGCTGCAGTTTTAAAACTCCTTTTATTTCCAAAGGTATGCTGATTAATATCACAGTGTCTGCCCTTGGGTTTTAGGTCAAGACTCTAGGATTTAAGTTCCCAAGATGGCAGGAGAGACCTTGTTCTTTTACCCTAATCTTGCGTCCAGTTTCCCAAGTGTCAACCCTTTAAACTTAGATCTATAAATCTCTACTTATAACATGGCAACGCACGTCCACATTGGTGACCCTGGTTAAGGAGGCCCAATGTTATTAATTACAAATAAGAATAAAAGTATTTACTTAAAATCTATAGTTTTCTATTCACATGGCTCTCCAATATTAAAGTCATTTTTTTTCTCCAAAATAAACATTTTTAGAGAGTTAATATTTTTGTGACTGTAACAGACCAGGAAATACATTGAGTTAAACCAAGTTTTACTAAAAGTACTGTCATTAATAACACCTAAAAAGTGGCTGAACTGAACTCAGTTCTAAAACCGACACCCATCTTAATGCTTAAGGCTTCACGGGGCTCTCAACCTTCAGGACCAAAGCCAGGGAGCGTGTAGGGGTCCAAAGCTTTCTTTCAATTAGGAAAAGTTCATTAAACAAAATGGTAACAGCTTGGCTTCCAAGCAGAATGAGTGACTTCTTCGTCTTACCACTTTTGCTAACTATAGGATGGAGCTAGACCCCCGGATGGTACGGAATTTCCTAGGATAAATACCCTGTACGCTTATTTGGGTCCAGGATGTTAGGTCCTTCATTAGGAGTTTAATCAATATCAGCTGAATTAATACAATTCCACAAACTCAATCCAATTTTATCCATCTGTCATCTTTGCCAAACCTGACTAATTTTCTCAATGTTAGAAATATAGTGAAGAAAAACCCAGAATAAACAATTTCCTTCCCTGTCACGGATACACAGTTCCTTTGGAGTTTCTGAAATAAGATCACTGACTTATAAATATGAAAAGTACTCACTGGGGAAAAAAAAAAAATTCATCTCAGACTTGCCCAGAGACAGGATCTTGCCAAATTGTTCACTTTCTGGTCCTGTTTATACAGTAAATAATAGCAGTCTTCCCTGAGGACATATTTCCTATAGGCAGAAAGCAGCTACCGGCCATTCAGAAGGCAAGAAAACCTCCCACACTGCACCCTCAGTCACAAAAAGGAATCATTGACTTGGGAATTCTTGTTCAACAAAAGAAAAACAGCACTATTTTAGAAGAGATTAAAATGAGGGGGAAGAAATAGGGGCAGAAGAGAAATAGGCGCGTCATGCCTGACAGATCATTGTTGAAACTAACAACGACACAATCAAATTTTAATCTAAAGAATGTGGCAATTTAATTCAACTGCGGTTTATCACTACTTTGAGTAACGCTTGCTCAGACTGTCTGAAAAGTATACAATGTTTTCATTCAAAGACAGAAGAAAAATGAGAGCCTTGTTCACGTTTCACTTTAAGACTTTACCAAAATTATAACAAAAGAAAAGAAGAAACACACCCATTTTCTATTAATGTGCACAGACCTCTCAGGAAAACTCCTGGTAACAAACACCTAAGAAAAGACCTACTCGTCACATGAAGCATTAAGTTCAAGTCATTAAGTAAACTGATTTTCTAGGATGTTTTCTTAATTTGCTTCTGAAATAGTTACCCATTTGACACACCCGTTTTGAAAACTCATTTATGAAAATGTAAGCTTCTCCAAAGTAGGTTCAGCCCAATTGAAGCATCATTTGTAAACATCCACGCGAACTAACGGAACTCTTGGAACACAGGAAGGTGCTAAGTGAGAAAAACTTCAGTCCTTTTGAAACTGCAATGAGGAAGAAATTGTATTTTAATATTCAGAAGCCAGTTATCCGGTTTCCCTAAAACAGTGCATATATGAAGCCTTTTAGTGCAAAGTAACCGAAATCTCACCATTGGAATAAAACAAGCAAAACCAGTGCAAGATTCACCTCGAAACTGTACTTTGTTTATTTACAAGTTCCTACCTCTTCAACCAGCTGGCAACTACCCCAAAATTGCTGCTCTGGGCCAAAGAAATGGAAATTCCACTAAGCAAATACAGAAATTTCTGTCAGTAGCATTACCCAAGTAAAAACACACAAAAGCAACAGAATTTCAAAACCAAGTGAGCTACGCAATACCACATATCAGGAGATGAGAGAGGAATAAAATTGTTTTGTCATTCCCTGGTTCCTCCCAAAGAAGATCTGGGATACCTTAAAAGTCATATATGCAAGTAGGTAAATAATTAGAAAGTCAAAAGGGTTAACATACTAGGGATAATATAAGTTCCAGATTTGGGTATTAAATGCGGCTTTGAGCTTCCTTGAGGCCAGGACCCTTTCACCTCCCAAAAAAGTTACATACTGTTCATTATTAGAAAAAAATTAGTATCCATCTTCTCAAGGGAAAGAAAAAAATATCATGGCATGATAGTCTAAAAGTTTTCCAGATGGAACCTTAAATAAGGGACAATGAGCAACAACAGTATGGACAATATCCTTTATTCATTCACGCAGAAATAAAAGCACACTGAACACATGGCCGTTTTCTATTTTAAAACGCACTGTTAAAGGCCAAAGGCACAGGCTTATGCCTGGCCTTCCATACACTAGCCTCTAATCCATTTTAATGCACTGAAGGAAAACGCTAACAGGATTCTCACACTTGGCCTCCCAGGATCCTAACCAAGATGGAACTTAATGTATTCTGCAGAATGTTCTTCCCAGATACCGTTTCCTTCTGCCAGCTAGTTGAGAAGACAGACGAGTCAGTTATCCTCAGGGACTCAAACCTAAAGGACTTACTCTGTGTCACTTCGGCAAGTGTGAGAAGCATCTCACCCTGGCAAAGGACACTAAAGTTGCAGCAAACCACGGCAGGAACTAAAGCGAGTCTCTGTTGCTGGATACGGCAAGTACAAAACACTGATGCCGTGGAACTTACGTTGTAGCAACAGGGCCAGGGGAGCAGGAAGGCAGGAGACACACAAATGAGCACATGAGCATCTGCGATGGGGCTGGTGCAGTGTTAGGAAGAACAGAGCAGGGCAAGAGGTAGGCCCGGAGAGGTCTCTGCAGCACATCTGGTGTGAGCTGTCTGGAGAGGCCCAGAAGCCCTGGGCGAGCCTGTGCTTGGCTGCTCAGGGAAAACAGCCAAGAGGCCAGTGGGGCTGCGGCCGAGGGTCAAGGAGGTACCAGAGGGTCAGGGAGGTGGCGGGCAAGCCGGGCTTCAAATTCACTTTCACGATTCGAGGAACATCTGATGCAGGTCTCAGTTCCAGACCACCGCGTGTAGTAAACCAACTGGCCTGAAAGATGTTCAAGGCCATCCCTGCCAGAACCTCACCAAGCCATGGGGAAGTTCCCAGGGGACATTTAATTCTGACTGGCATCACTACTGCACCAGAAGTAGTGTTAAAATCAATGCCCATTTAACATACGGAGACACATCTGGGGCATTTGGCCTTATTGTTTAAAACTGTGCAGGATGTTCCCCCAGGTTAAGAGTATCAATTTTGGCATGCTGTTGACACATTCTTGGTGACAATAGTTAATGCTCCCCGTTACGGTACATTAGAGTAAAATCCTGTCTCCAACCATAAAGAACATTATCATCACCGCCCTGTTCGCCATGGGTTACCAAAGGGATCCAGTTTTTCTGGGACACTCCCAATTTCAAATACCCTTCTTTGCCATCCCCATAAATGCACACATGGTTCTCAAACAATTCATTCTGATCAAGACCAGAGAACAAACCATGACCACATCTCTAGCAGGTGGATAACAGTCCTTCTTAAAACAGTACCAGAGCATCATCGAGGTATGTTATCAATAGCACACCCACGTTTTTTAACATTTTATTGAGTGCTTACTGCATGCATGCCCACTGCTAATGCACTCACTTTATTCCTGTAAAACTCTTTGAAGGAGGCACTATTACTAACCACGTTTTACTGATAAGAAAGCTGAAATTCAGGCAGGTAATTCACCTGCCTAAGATCACAAAGCTAGTAAACTGTAGACCCAGAAGGTGGGCCCAAGCAGTCAAATTCCAAAGGCTGTCAAATCATACTGCTTCTCAGTTGACAGAAACTGGAGAGAGAAAAATCCTTCATTTGGCAGGAGTTGCCCAGGAAGAGAGGAGAGGACATATTTTCCAGTTGGCTAATAAGAGAGTCGGTGTCTTATATAAGATCCAGAGTCAAGATCCTGTAGGGAAATCTATGTAACCCAGAGCTAAATATACTGCAGGGGAAGTATCTACTGCTCATTAGTGACAAGTGACAAGAAATGCAGAAGCACAGCACAGACCACGGAACTCTGAAAACAGGATGCAAGCTCACCTTCCCGGGCCACAACCACCCACTCACTGTGGGCTGTCCTCCTTCTGTATCTGAATATATTCTTGCACCTGCGGGAGATCACAGGCACGTGGCATGGCTCTCCACTTGTTTTATTTTTTTAAAACGGTGTCACGGAAGTTGTGGCCGGACGCATCGCCCCACCCAAGTCATAAAGATAGGGTGGGTGGGGACAGAAAAAGAAAGGGCTCCGCCCAACCAACCTGGGCATTTGCTTGCCAACATCTGCCACAATGCAGGAAGGGGAAAAGTTCACACTGGCAGAAGGGAAAGAAACCACTGTACGAACCCACAAGTCTTTCGTCCACTCACTAGAAGAATCTCCCGTATTCCAACATTGCGGGGACACTCTCCTGGATGTCCCAAGGCCACCTCTCAGATCCAGGCCCTGGAACACAATGCAAAGTACAAGACGATGCTTCCCCCTGAAGGGACTTGTTCTTCTCATCATCTGTGTTTCACGGAAAGTCCTTAGGAAATGTGGAACTAAAATGATACGAACACAGAAGTAAACTCTGTCTTTTAATAGGAATTTCCAGCTACTCCTGTAGATCCACACGCTGACACACTCTGAATCCGAAACGGAGATCGACCGAGGCGGCCAAGCAAGACAGGACTTTAGGACACCCAGCCCAGCCCACCTAAAGAAATAGCAGCACCTGAGATCTGAATCCCATCAGTTCCTCAGGACAGCAGCAAGTACTTGGGAAGGAGTGCTTACTCTCTGCAGGACCCTACAGGGACACAGAGATGAGGATGCCACGGTCCCTTTACGCAGAGTTTCCAACCAGATATGGAAAAGCGCAGTATATAAGTGAGTGACCACAGGAAAATCCCAAAGGTGGAAGGGCACGTCCCAGGTCCCGCTGCAGATGGGAACTGTGCTCTCTCATCCTACAGCTCTCAGCACTCACCGTCTTTCCTTCCGTTCCACCACAAAGGAGCCTCAAAACATGACAACTGCCTGTAAGGTGATGGTATCCAAATAAAACGGTTGGTGTGGAAGTTCAAGGAAGTACATCAACTCTTCCCAAAAGGGACACAGAGCCCATGCCCAAAGGGAATAAGAAACACTCTCCCTACAATTATAAACAGCACCGAGAGGGCACACTGGACTCTGGTTCACTCCCTCACGCCTCTTTGGTCCTAACCCTCCTTGTGATGGTATCTGGAACTGGGGCTGTAGGAAGGTAATTAAGTCACAAGGACGCAGCCCTCATGGATGGGACTCGTGTCCGTAGAAGCAGAGACATGAGAGAGATGATCTCTCTCTACCACGTGAGGATACAGCAAGAAGGTGCGTCCTTTTGCAAACTAGCGAGTGGGCCCTCACCAGACACTGAACCTGCCAGCACCTTAATCTTGGACTTCCCAGCCTCCGAACTGCGAGGAGAAGTACATGTCGGCTGTTTAAGCCGCGCAGTCTGCTGCATTTGTTACAGCAGCCCAGACTAAGAGCCATCCACACCTTTGAGCCCCGGGGTCTCTCCTCCACTCTCCAATTAGACCCCAGAGCTCCAGTCTGGGCCTCCAGCCCCACGAGCTTCCTAACTCACCTCTCTGTTCTACCACCGCTTATAAAACTGGCCCTCCAGGTGTAGAAGGCTTTTGTTTATGGTATGAATAACTATTTTTAATGTTTTTAAGACTTTCTGTTAGTATGAATAAGAATCTGTCTTACACATCAAAAAAAAAAGACAGTTTTTTTAGGATGACAGAATTTTAAACATCATTATTTTTTTTTTCTGCAATAAAATCATCACCATCATCTCAGTAACTAGGAAGTTCTGTTTCCTGTTCTTGTTTTTCTTCCTTTGTGGTGGCAGGTGCCAGTGCACGGGGTAGATAGGGTGATAGTGAAGGAAACTGCTAAACTGGAAGTCAAGGGGAGATTGTGAAAGTCTAGACATACACTAAGGGCCTTTTCTGGGGAACTAAGCAGCCCCGGGCTGCAATTTCATCTGTAAAATGAGAGGGTTTCGTGTTTTCTATGGTCTTGTCCCACTTTCAATCCTATGATGACTGCTGAAAACCCCAGCATGGGCCGATTACTCGGGTGACACACTTTAGAGAACTGGTGGGGTGTATATTTAAAGAAGACTATCCAATGACTCATCCATGAGTAAAATATAATTTACCTCCACTTACAAAGCCATGTTAATCAACACGATGTTAGTAGAGAGAGAGCCTAATGTCTGACAATGATTCTGAAGAGGCTATAAATAGTCAGTTTTTGAAATTAGTCAGCTATGTGCTACGGTCCACCAAGAAGCACGTGCATGCAACATGTTCCAGACGGTACGTGCAAGCTGTTTTGTTTCTAGCGCAAATGGGGGAGGGGTGGGGGAGGACAGTCTTGGTAGAGTCAATTATCACATATTTCAGCTGTAAGTATGAAATAGGAAGCTCATGAAGAATTGCAATTTAGAAGCATTTAAAACAGACAAAACAAACAAAGCTACTCCAGGCATACATATGGATAGCTGCAAAGCCAATTGTGTTATTTTATCACAGATTGTTTAAAGTCACCAACAGATCAGAGTACAAACCAGGTGTAAGTGGACACGTCCCTGGACATTACCAGGGTCTCCCGTCCTCCCTCCGCCTGCGTGCTTGCCTAACACAGGTAGCCGAGACTAATAAACGCCCACCCTGGGGTCTCGGTGGGCAGCGCAGACAGGGATAGGGAGAGCCTACCAAACCACCTTAAGACGAAGAGGCTGACACTCAGATATCAACACCGAACACCCTCTCCCATGGCCACAGGGTGACTTCTCACCCCATTCTTCCCCACCCACCACCTCACACACTGTCTCCCAAAAGTCCACCTGATCTTTATGAAATCTCAGCTTTAGGACAGCCTGGGATGTCACTGAAGAAGAGGAGGAGAAAGAAGAGACAGTGATGGTTCCAGACCCATCAAGTCAACTCCTTGGTGATGTTTTCAAGTGTTTAAAGGATAAGTGGTGATTTTTTTTTTTTTTTTTTTTTTTTTTTGAGAATGATCAAAGGAATTACTTTAAAGCTCTGGGTTGGCAAAGGGCATTCATCAAAAGAAAGAAGCTATGAGTTCAAACCTACCCGGACGTCTTTTATAGGACGTCTTTTAAGAATCCTGAACCATCTATCAGCAAAAGCGTTTCAACTGCTAACAAGCCAAACAAAACTGCTAATTATTTAAACAATATTTATTATAGCTAGTGCCTCCCTTGCCGTTGACCATATTCACAAACTAAATTAGAGCCAGTGTGCTTTTTGAAAAATAGATCTTAAGAGTATATGAAAGGCCCTTGAAAAGCAATGTTTATGGGCCATTAGGAAGAAGGCATTTCTTTAATAAGGAAGAATGAAGTTTTCAAAATAATACTAATAAAAAGGAACAAATGAATGAGCCTGAAGGCAGTACCATAGGGTGGACAAGAGCATATTCTTTGTAGTGAATACATCTGAGTCCGTGTGATCTTGGGCAGGTTACTGAATGTGTCTGTGCCCCGGTGTCCTCCCCAGAAAATAAAGCCAATTATAGTCCTACATCACAGGGCTGTTGTGAGGACCAAAAAATGATGCATGTAAAAAGCATTTAGCATGTGCATAAGAAACACTCAAGTATTAATGGTCATTACTCTGGGATGAGTTTGGGTTCCAACCCTACCCATCATCAGCTGTGTGGTCTCGGGCAAGCTATTTAACACACCTAAGTCCCGGTTTATTCACAAAAAATGAGAAGTTGTGATTAGATGATCTCTTGATTTCTATGGCTTCTCCAAGCTCAAACCCTCTCTGATGACACACCATCATTTGCAATTTCAAAGTCTTTTAGGTTTCTAGTTTTCATCTTTCTTTTATGACTTAATGGTCACAGCCATGATTTATTTAATATCAAGTGTACATTCAAAAGCACAACTCCTACTTATGAGACAATGAGGTTGTGAATCCTAGAACCTACTTTATGATGACACTTTTCACAGTGTGGTTACAAGGAACACGCTGCAGCAAAAGGAAACATGCCTATAGTAGAAGGAATCAATATATTTCCATTCCAGGGGACTTCAAATATCGAGGTTGTCCCTAAATCAGACTGCTGATGTAGTATTTCACAGTGTGGCCTGGTAGTGATGGAGCATACATAAACTAAATTCATTTGTTATGACCATGCTCTTTTAAAAGGAACTCTTAATTACTTCCTACTGGAAACAATGCAATCATCTAGCCTTTCCAAACACTCTTCACAATGAAGTCCAAAGTTGCCATTACAGGTCTGTCTCTCACATTTTAGAAGAAGACAAAACTGTTTCAGATTTACCATTCTCCTCTCACCAGTGACTGACTTTTTTCTAAGAAAAGACTGAGCATAAATGTCCTTACGTGTCAGAAAATTTTAAATGATGATGGAAAAAGATCATCTATCATGGTCTGCACCATCCTGTGGAACTGTATCTCATAAACCCAGCTCATAATCTCCTCATTTAGGTGGTGAGCAGGGCCCCAAGTTATGTAAACAACAGAGTCAGCCTAAGTGCAAAGACTTTAATATTGCTATTAAACAAGATTTACAATAAAATCAACCTGACACAATAACATTTATAAAAGACTGTGCAAACGGTAATTAGCATTAATGACAGGAAGTCCTCACAATGACTGTAAGAACCAAGCTAATCTTTGCTTTTTTCTATTAATTCTTTAGATGCCCCTAAGCTCCATCAACGCTGACAGTTTTCCCTCACATCCTGGCCAGCTTAAACCTCGTCTCACACTCACTCCCAACTCATTAAGAGGGAAGAATTAACAATCTCCAGTGAAATAATTAATCCAAGCAACAGTTATCAATGGATGCCAATGGCACTGGGAGAGATGTCGGTGGGGAAATTCACAATGAAAGGATCCAGCTGCCAGCACAGGACCCCAGTGATCAATTTCAGTATCCCTGCAAGTGAGACGGCCAGACATTTTCCCAAGATGATGCAACATGAAGTAGATGACACCAACACCAAGTCAATCCTGCCAAAAAAGCCAAACCTTAATCTAATCAAGCTTGAAGGCCAACTTCCAGTTTACCGAAATACAGGGTCTAGTGGGACAAGTTTTAAAAGTAAACTAGCAGCAAAATCCAGAATATGGGACATTCTACTCGACAAGCGACCCGATTTCTTCCACAAATCAGTAACGTGGCAAAAAAGGTTGGGGGAAGAAGGACTGTTCTAGATTTATGAAGCTTTAAGAGGTATGATAATCAAATGCACTGTGCGGACTTTGTTAGGGTTCTAGTTTGAAGAAACCAACTGTGAAAAGCCATTTTTAAGCTAATAAGGGGTGAAATCAATGCTGGGGAGGTGACCCCTGGGGTTCCCTCATCCCAGCCCTGTGATTTCCCAAATTGCACATCCAGCCACGTCCCAGGTGAAAGGGCAGGGCCTGGCCCCAGAAACTAGGCTATGCATGGCTGGGCCCCACCCAGCTCAGGACGGAAAACCCTCAGGTAGGACAACTCATGCTGGGCAAAACCAGAGGCAGTTCCTGGGGCTGTCTACAGAGGAAATGCACAAGTTCCCCTGCAGGCAATTTCTGCCAATAGGTTTGTAGCAGCCTGAGCTTCCTCTGAAAGCCACGCACATAAAAAGCATAAAATCACCACTCTGAGCAGAGAAACCAGCACTGGAAGCAAGAGAGGTACCTACGAAGCGGGAGAGCAGAAAAAGAGACGCACAACACCAAAGTGGCAACTTTGATTTTGCATCCTTAACAGGGCACCACCCCAGCACCTCCACACCTGGAGGTTTTGTGGTTTTGTTTTGCTCTTTGTCTATCTTTTTTTGGACAGATAATTGACGTTAATAACTTGCATAAAGCGCACACATGGACACGTAGAGTCCAATTTTTACTTCCTGCAATTTCAATTTTATTTGGTTTGGGTCTACAATGTCACACATCCCCTCCCCTGCAGACATGCGCCATCAGCGGCCAGTCTGGAATGGAAAAAGAAACAGGTTGGGGCCTGCTTCCAACGTCTGCGCCCCGCATGCGGGTGCTGGTGGCCCGAGCAGCTGACGCACAAGCTGAACCGTGTCCGGCAGCAACTTCAAGATAACGGCTTCTTTACTGCACCATTTAAGTCTCTGCCTCTGCTCCCAAATTCTACTCTCCCCCAAGCATCTAGCTTTAACCTGCCCCGAACCATCCAGCAAGTATGAAACGATTGTCCTCTTTCACCTGTTTCAAAAGCCTAGCATTTCACCAGTTAATCTTCTTTTAAAAAATGGCAGACTCTCTCCGTGGTTCCAACCACAGAAAGAGATTAACAAAGATTTGATGGAAATCTTTTAAAATTAAAATTTAGTACTACCAATTATTAATTTCTTTATACTTAAAACCAGGTTTTCTAAAATAAAAAGCAGCTTTTTTTGTTTGCTATTTTGAACTGGTAAACTGGGATGATAATTAAAAATCCTCCAAAGTGGAAGCTGCACTACACCTGAAGAGTTAGTTAGCATAATTCCATTTTAGAAAGTCAGGAAGGAAAAAAAAAGTTAGGAAGAATCCCTCTGCAACACAAAATATGAAATTTTCCAATACAGACTACACGTGGATAGAAAAAAATACTGTTCAATTATAGAATTGTTAGAGGGAGGGTAAAATGTATTAATATATAATACAATTATATAAACATTTTGAAAAATGCATGATGCCTAATTAAATTCCATCCATTAATAAGGTAATAGCCTTGGGATACTTTGTACAAAAATGACATTTCTGGTAAACACAATATTTAAAACACAACTCAAACACACAAGCTCTGCCTAATGACATAATTAAGTTTTTAATTTGGTGCCATCCTGACACTTCCCGTAAGAAAACTACTTCACAAATGGATCACTCTAAGATGCTATAATTTCCATATGGTAATGTTAAAATAAAAATTCAGTACAATTATTCTCCTTAAAACTAAGCTTTAGATTTACCTGGCAAGTGCGCTATTCCAACTGGGATTCCAACCCCTTTCTGAAGCTAAGATGCCACAAGCTTTAAATACACAATTAAGGGAAAACCGAGGAGTCGTTGAGAGGCGGCGGTTCTGCACAGAGAAGACCCGAGTTTGATCTCAGTTCTTATAACCCTGGGCAAGCTTTTGCACTCAATGCTTTTAGCATCCCCATTTGTAAAACACTGATAATGGCACCCATGGAATTGCTTGGAAGATCACAGAAGATAATGAAGGTAACCATGCCTGGCATATAACGAATGCTCAGTAAATGTTAGCTATCGTTATTTTTATTATAGTCGCAAGGCACATCTCACTGGAGGGTTTTTCTCATTAGCACAGAGTACCTCTTTCTGACAAAGGCCAAGAATGTTCCTCAAAAGCAGATGTGTTATGCAACAACAGATGAACCTCAAAAACATTATGCCAAACCAACAACGCCAGACACCAGAGGCCATGTTATGTGATTCCATTTGTAGGAAATTTCTAGAAAAGGCAAAACTGTAAAGACAGAAAAAAGATCTGGGAATGGGAGGGGGAAGAGACTGCAAAGTCTAAACCTGAACAGTGAGGAGGCTGCCTAACCTTACAAATTTACTAAAAATTACAGAACTGCCCACTTAGAATGCAGGAATTGTAGGAAATATAAGTTATACCTCAATAAAGCTATCCTAAAAAAAAAAAAAAAAAACAAGTAGCTGCATTTCCAAAGTGTCTGCACTGGTACGCTCACATTAATCTGGCATCACCGTAAATTCAGATATTTACAGAGCGTAGCGAAATGGTTGAAAATGCAAAACTTGGGCCCAAATCAGACTCAGATCCTAATCCTGGCTCAGCTTCTTCCTAAGGCAAACTTTTTACTTCTCTCACTCTTGGTTTCCACCACATCTGCAAAATGGGAATAAAACAGTACTTCAAGAGGCTGTGGTGAGCATTATGTGGATAATCCACCACCAGTCTTCCCACAGCAGAAATTGGCACCATCTTTCACCCAGTGGCTGGCACCACGCGCAGTTCCTTTCTCTCTCAATCAGCTCTTATCCATCGCCCCAGCTCCGCCCTCACTGATCTCGCTGCCTGCATCCTGCCCCTCTGCAGTCCCTGCTGCCCTCCCCAGCCAGGGAGACATCTGTAACATGCAAGGCCAATCTATTCCATGCCCTGCTCAGAACCCTCCCACGGCTTCCCCACCAGCCAAGTCCTGTCCATGGCCTGCAAGGACCCCACCTCACATGCCTCTTCCTGCCCTGCCCACCTGGCTCTATCCAGGCCAGCCTTCTCGCCATTCCTTCTACCACAGGCTCCTGTGGCTCCTGGGCTGTTATTTGCACTTGCTCTGCACAGAGAGACCGGAACAAGGCTCACCCCCTTGCTTCACCCAGATCTCAAAGTCCCCTCCTCAGAGGGCCTCGCCCTATTAGAAACACCACCTGCCTTCCCACCAGACTCCAGCCCCCTGGCCTGACTTCGTTTTCTTAACAGCACTGATCACAGGAATCACCTCATCCATGTCGTTATTTACTGTCACCCCACTAGCATATAAACTCCACGCAAGTGGGGATTCTGTATGTCCTTGCCACAAACCTAGCCACGGATCCCGAGTCTGGAACAGCCTGGAACACAGTCGCATTCGTTAAATATTTGCTGAATGAATGACATGTCATAAAGCACTTAACACGATGGCTGGCCACATAGGAAGTGCTCAAGAACTGTTAGTTGGTAATAAAAATATTGCCATCATTACTGTGGCATTTCACAGATAAGAATGTGGGAGCCCTGAGAGGTCTGTCTGTGACTCCTACGATGCCTCCCACCCCAGGATCACGGACCCACCACAGCAGGAACCTAAAAGATGACACAGTCGCTTCTCTTGTCTATTCTGAGCCCTGCCTCCTCTCACCTGTGCGGGAGGGTGGCCCACATGTTATCAGAATCCCAGGGCATTCCCGAGAAGGACAACCAGGTACGGTGCACGCAGGCTTCCATCTCGAGACACCTCTAAGAGGTAGGTAAGTGTGATTATTTCTGTTTTTATAGAGGAGAATGTTGGAAAACAGAAATAATGACCTGCTCCAAGATCATATACTAATTCACTGTGAGCATAGGCTTAAGATTCTGAGAATTTTAAAAGTCAAGGCCTCTCTCTTTCCAATACACTACACTACTCTGAGAATCCACTTAAAGAAGAAAGAAAAAAGAACCCTGACCACAGTTTTACCTATTTCAAATGACATCAAGTCATAAGGCAAAGAGTGTTGTAAGTAAAGTCCTTCCACATACACATACCCAAAATGACATTCTCAACTTCCTCCAGGACATGGGAATTTTAATCCATCTATATCAGACATTTATAAATGACTTCTGATTATACTGTTGGACTCCATGACTCTATAGGACTTTATAATATAACATGATGGTTTTTGTAAACTCATTAGCATCCATCAGGCTCAGATGCGGTCAAACCTGGTTGAAGCATGAATTTTAACTTTAACCCTCACAAAGTAAGCTCTGTCTCGTATATTAATTATGACACAGAGAAGCTAACACCACGGTATCGCAGCCCTCATCCTATACACTTTACTATGACACTTTAGGAAAAATGTCACGACTTGTGTCCAAGAATAGAATAAAACATGCTATTTCTAATATCAAAACCGGGCTATTTTTAAAACTCTCCTGAAAGCATGAAGATACCCTGAGGAGCCAGGTGAGGACAAAGGACAAAGCCCCTCACCCTCCCAAGGGTCCTTATGTCAAGCACCTCAACATCACTGCCGGCTGTATCTAATATCTGAGTTGAAATGCTATGAGCAAAATGTCTATTTAAGTCCTTAGCCCATTTTTGAATCAGGTTATTAGTTTTTGGTTTTTTTTTTACTAGTGAGTTGTAGGAGTTCCTTATATATTTTGGATATTAACCCCTTATCAGACACGTGGTTTGTAAATATCTTCTCACATTCCATAGGCCGCCTTTTCGCTCTGTTGATTATTTCCTGCGCTGTGCAGAGGCCTTTTAGTTTGATGCCATCCTGTTTGTTTATTTTTGCTTTTGTTGCCTGTGCTTCTGTTGTCATGGCCATGTAATCATTGCCAAGGCCAATGTCATGAAGGTCTTGCTTTCTTCTAAGAGTTTTGTGGATATCAGCTTAACAGTCCGCCCACAGATGAATGGGTAAATGTGGTATAGACATAAAATGGAATACTATGCAGCGTTATTTTTTAAAAAAAGGAAATTCTGCCATATGCAACAACACGGGGGAATCCGGAGGACATTATGCCAAGTGAAATAAGCCAAGCACAGAAAAACAGATACTACGTGATTCCGCTTACATGAAGTATTTAAAGAGTTAAACTCACAGACGCAAAGAGCAGAATGGTGGTTGCCTGGGATAAGGGGGAAATAGAGAGTTACTGATCAACGGGTGTAAAATTTCAGTTAAGCAAGACAAATGATGTCTAGAGATCTGCTGTACAATATTGTACCTGTAGTCGGCAATACTACCAAGTACACTTAAAAATTTGTCAAGAGTGGATCTCTTCTTAAGTGTTCTCCCCATAACATTTTTAAAGGAACATTTTTTTTTTTTTTTTTGAGACAGAGTCTCGCTTTGTTGCCCAGGCTAGAGTGAGTACCGTGGCGTCAGCCTAGCTCACAGCAACCTCAAACTCCTGGGCTCAAGTGATCCTCCTGCCTCAGCCTCCGGAGTAGCTGGGACTACAGGCATGCGCCACCATTCCCGGTTAATTTTTTCTATATATTTTTAGTTGTCCGATTAATTTCTTTCTATTTTTAGTAGAGACGGGGTCTCGCTTTTGCTCAGGCTGGTCTCGAACTCCTGAGCTCAAGCGATCCGCCCGCCTCAGCCTCCCAGACTGCTAGGATTACAGGCGTGAGCCACTGCACCCAGCCTAAAGGAACATTTTTAAAAGGCTCTGAGCACTGATGCAGCAGCATAAACACCCACCACCTGCCAAGTCTCAGGGACCATGTGCGGGGAGTTCACAACCTCGCATGTGTCCTCACCATGCCATGGGAGGTAGATATCACCAAGTCAGCCTCACCAATGAGAACACTGAAGCTCACAGGCCTCACATGACTTGCTGGAGGTCACAAAGCTGGTGCCTCGATTCCAACTCCAACGTGCCTGGCTCAAAGCTCCAAGCCTCTCCTCTACCCCACATGAAGAACCTCGCCTTATTCTGCAAACCCACTCCTCTGGCCCAGAGCCGTGGCCAAGCAGGGCTGTCACGCATGGATGCTCCCGGATAACTCAAGTTGGCACTGACAACGGAAAGGAGAACAGAGGAAGAGGAGAGAGAATCCTCCAACCACATGTAGCCACAACAGCCATGATGGCCATAGCTGGACAGCATCTCGCATTTTTTCAACCTTGTTCGAGGAGACTTGACAACATATACTTAACCCAAAAGGCTTCTAAGGCTCAGTGTCCCTCCCATTTAAAGATTTCTAAGTCTCACACTGCTAAGGACTTCTCTGGCAGCCCCTTGGGAAGAGCACCCCGAGCAAGGCCTGCCCTCGCACGGCCTCTAAGGGAAGCTTTGCTTACACCCCAGCTCTCACTGCCACAGCCTGGAACTTCAAGACTTTGCTGTGTGGAGGGAACATTACTGTCACCAAACCATGTGACCCATACACAGACACACAAACCCCTACACCACCACGATAAAGCACAGACCAGACATCCTGCTTTACTATTAAGGTGTGCTTAACCCACATCTTTGGTAGAACATCTTTGGTAGGGGAAAATAAAAACAATGCAATGACAAGAGCGTCCAGTGGCCAAATCTATAGCTGAATAGACAGCTTAAAGGGACTTAAAGGGTGACGACTCCCCCAGCAAATCCAGGTACTTCTACAAATGCTTGAAATCTAGATCTTACCTAACCAAACTCCCTGACCCACGTTCTCCAAACACTTGCACACAGAACTCCGGAGGGAAAGGGCAGATGGGACGTTAGTGGTAACATTAAACCACATTACTAATCTGCTGTGTTCCCTCTTTCAGTCAGGACAAAAGTCTTCTACCCCTCAGCCACTCCCAAAGAAAATCAGTGAAAATCTTCTCCACCTTTACTTGTGACATTTTAAACAATTAAAAATATATGTATATCATGGGAATGAAATGAATGAATGAATGACAGCATCCATCCTCCCATAATTCTGGAACAAGTTTTTTCATTTCACTTCTCTCCAGCACAAACCAAATTCACTTTTAACCATCCCAGGCATGGACTCTCCGGTCTCCCAGGGTAGGAGATTCTGACATTTCCTTTTGGAGTTTGACTTTTACATGGAGAAAGGTACCACGATTCCTGAAGGAATGCTGATCAGTAGAGCAGATGACACGCTTGACTGGTTCACTCACAGGTCACCACCGCACTGCAACACTGCCCTGAGCGTGCGTGCAGATTAGCCCCAAGTATTAGGAACAGTAAAATGCACCTGATAGTACAAAACCACAACTTCCTTCTTGTAAATTCTCCTAACTTCAAAAAATATTGCATCATCCTAATGATCGACCTACTTCTAAATGGTTGTCTCAAAGACCTCTTTTTGTTTTTTATTTATTTTCTTTGAGACAGGGTCTCACTGTCACCCTATATACAGTATAGTGGTGTCATCAGAGCTGCACGCCACCTGGCTAGGCTAATTTTTTCAATTTTTGGTAGAGACGGGGTCTTGTTCTTGCTCAGGCTGGTCCCAAACTCCTGACCTCAAGGGATCCTCCCGCCTTAGCCTCCCAGAGTGCTAGGATTACAGGCGTGAGCCACCGCACCCAGCGCCCTCAAGGACCTCTACTTACTTTGCATATTAGAGAATTCAAATGCCTGAAGATTTTACAAAGGAAAAATAAAAGTATCTGATAACAAAAGTGTCCAGTGCCAAATCTGTTTGCACCAAACACATGCACTCAATGCTACTCACTATTCACAGGGAACCCTTATTTTAGTTTCTCAGTATAAAGTCTTTCAGAAGCAAGCATGTAGCCAGCCGTACATTCCTTGTACCGCTATTCCTGGGTCTACAAAAAAGAATTCCTTTTCATCATATATTTCTCATGAATCAGAACACAATTTTACTCTTTAAATATTTTTAAAGCTGAAAGATATACCTTCATTTTAAAAAAGAAGTCAATCCCAAATTACTCCTGAAACCCAAAGACTACAGTCCCTCAAAGTTTTCTGTCAACTCAATCTTCTAAATGAAATGGAAATTACATTGTTTTTCCTCTATCTTCCCTCTTCCTTCTGTACAGGTGGTTATTTGCAAGCCTATAGGAAAATATGTTTCAAAACAACTTAGTATTAATCATGTGTGAAAGTGGCAAACCATTATTGCAGAACTATCATTATGAAAGATGTCACAGGTACACGTAAAGATCGATAACACCTTCCTTTAGTCTTTGTGCCTGTCTCTATCTACACAAACACACCATGGCCCAAACCATAAATCAAGCAAAGATGCCTTCATCCTCAGGTATGTTTGGGTGATGGGCACATGAGTGATCTTTTTTCTGTATTTTTTCAATTTCAAATATAATCTTGTATTTAGCAATTTTAAACTTGAAACTACTAGCATGAAGAAATCTCTAGACAGGCACTCCAGACACTACCTCAATTTAAAGCAACTCGTTCGTCGGTTAAAATTTCCCAAGTTAAGGCTGGGGGTGGGCAGGTATGCGGCCACAGGAGAACTGATGTACCTGTTGGCAAGAAATCTCAAATTTAGGAACGTAAAGTCTAATAGGCCTTGTTCTGCTTTTCTGAATGTCCCCTCAATATCTCACCCATTCCAAGCAAGTAACTTTGCTCTGTCACTAAAATCTTTCTGAGCAAGGAAAGGTACGGTTGGTACCTTGCTGCAGAGTAATGTCTGCAATTTATCCTCTCAATAGGATTTCTCTTTAAACGTCGCAAGAGGTGGATGCCATGCCCTACACAGCATGTTAAAACTTGCCAATACGCATCGGTGCCACCTCCCGGGGACCTAAAGATGCTTGGAGGGAAATGATGTTACCCAAAATGTTAGGACTTCTGGTGTGCAGACGCCACCCATATGCTGGGTTCTCTGGAGTAGTGGCGACGCAGCAGAGCCACAAGGGGAAAAGTTACTTGCAGACTGGAACCGGTGTCACGGCCACCCTGCGAGCCGGGGCAACCCCCCGCGGCCCCGCCTTTGTCTGCCGGGCAGGGGCTGGCGCCGGGCCGAGGACCCCGGGCTCCCAGGCCGGGCGGCGTACCCCGTTCCGCTCTGGAAAGGGGCTCCCCTTGG